>JAOWBR010174011.1:0-11185 GCA_028571145.1 Dionaea muscipula
CGGCCTCTTAGGATTTGATCATTTGATTTCTAGTACTTCGTTTAGTAGACTTCTTTTATGATGTTGATTTATAGTTCGGTTCCGCATGTTGATTTTATTTAAGAGTTGTATCTACCTTTCAGCTTTAGTTGGTTGTTTAGACATTTTGGCAGTTGCCTTAGTTCACCCATGATTTTACTCTGATGACTGATGGTAGATTTCTTTTATGGTTTGGTCCAGTGTTAGACCCCTTTTGCATGATTATTTTAGTGGATTGTTTTGGACCGTTGGCTTTTTAGGCTTATGCGGGTCGTGGTAGGGGTCCACGGGTCATACGTCGGTCCACCCGGGGTGGGGTGTGACAGATGAGCTGGGACATCCCTCTGTATATGGCAGCAAGAAAGAATGAGTCCAAATCAAACTTTGTGTCGCGGGCGATTTCATGGGACAGACCGAGGTAGCTTGACGTAGGCTTCCTACTCCCCGGAGCGATCAACAATTTGTAGAGGAAATAGTGAATGAACGCGATGTGCTCTTCCTCCTCATCTATGGCCGATGTGTTCTGATATGCTTGGAGGAGGGTCCCGTAGGCGTTCAGGTGAGAGTTTCGGGCGAGTTGTGCGGGCCTGCTAAGCTTCATATCTGCGGCGAATGTCTCGCCCAGGTGTAAGAGTCCTGTAAGCGAGCCGATATCCCTCAAGGTTATCGTCATCGGCCCCGGGGGAAAGAGGAAGGCGTTTGCTGTTGTAGACCACAGGGGTAGAGCAGTGAGAAATAAATCAGGATCAAAAATAGGTACGACAATGCTGTATTGGAGGAGTGTGGATATCCCGGCCTTCCGCGTTGCATCAACGAATTATGGGTTTCTCTTTATCCCCAGATAACAGGATGTAAATTGGGCCTTTGAGTGCGGCCAGTTCCTTGGAGTTTTGGCTTGGAGAACGGAGCGGACCCTAGACTGGGGGTCGGGAAAGGCAGACAGAAGAATGGAATTGTACAGGGTGCCGATTACCTTGTCAGGGAGAATGTCATCATCGTTATTGGGAGTGAAGGAGGTCCCGAGGAGCATGTGCCCTCCTACTCCTTGGCGGAGCATGTCGCCTGTGATGCTAGGAGCCTTCAACACCTCCAGGTAGTCATCGAAAGTCACCATTGATGGGGGTTCGTAGGTTGTAAAAATTGGGAATCACCGAAGAGGGAGAAGAAGTGGAGAAGAAGCAGAAAAGTCTGAAAAGGCGAGGATTTGGGTATTTATAGGGTTTTTGGGGATTGATGATGTCATCTCCTCGTTTCCCACGCAAAATTGTGCGGTGCGGGGTTCTTCCCGTCTTTTCAATTCCCTATCTTTTCAAATGTTCGGCTAATCCTGACATTGATGTGACTGGTGACGGCGTGCGTCCCTTCGAAGGTGGAAGTGCGGCACGTCAATAATGGCTTGTCATTAACACGCCGCACTTGGGGGGTACTGTTGACGGGCCGATTTTTCACGCCTTTGGGAAATGGAAGGGTCGTCTTTATGGCGAAACGGTCTGTGTGCCAAGGGCATTGATGAGCAATAATTGGTATTTATGGTTCCTGACTTTGGGTTGCTCGTAGAAATCAAGGCGCCCTGTGATGATACGTTAAGATAACTTGGGACACTCAGCGTTTTGAGGAGTCGTGGTTATGGGCGTCTCTCTAGCGCGCTAGTCCATGTTGTGGCCCTTCTTGAGCACTCTAAAGGTGAGTGCGTAGTGGCCCTACTAAGCTCTCTATTAAAGCGTGTTGAGCGCTACGCCGCGAAGCGTGCTGAATGTCTGGCACGACGTGCTAGTAGCAGGAGTATGGTGTTTGCAGCATGGACTTGGGCGATCTCATGTGAGGATGATGCAGGCATTTGAAACGACTAGGACATGAGGATCGGGTCGAGCAGCTTTACTTGGTTGGTTTCCCCACGATCTCAGCAGTTGCGGCATTATCTCGGCGGTTTCAGCGACAATTGGGTAGCAGATAAGTTTGAAATCATGTTTAGAGCACAATCAGGATCGTGGCTTGCTACGTCAGCCACGTTCTGAATAGGGAAACTTCCCTGTAAACCTCCTTGTAACCGTCCCTAGGCTAGACTATAAATAACCATGTATCGGCAATTGTAAAAGGTTCAACTACCAAATCAATCAAACTCTACTTTTTGCACTTAAGCTTCCTTTTGTTCTTGTTCTCCGTTTTCAGTTCTTCAATTCCTTTTAGTTTCAGCATCGTTTTCATTGTCATTTCAATTCCTCTACTGTACTGCTTTCGTCTTTACATCCACTTCTGGCGACATCATATTTCCTTGGGGTGAGGCTTGCCCCCCTGGAAAACCCCCATACATTTATTTCATCTCGATCACCGATCCCGGCGGATTCCGGCGAAAACACCACCTTTACCATCGCCGATCACCACCAGGGGAGGAAAACAATAACACACCGCCGACTCCCTGAAACCACTTATTGTTGTGCTGACTCAACCACTTCCTCACTGCTGCCATCGCTGACCGCCGTCGGGCTGCTTCATCCCGGAGGGCTAAGATCAACGTGACGAAGACTTAGGTTCTTGGTATAGTTTCTTAATTCATAGAGCTGTAAGATTCTTTATTGTTGACATGTTATAGTTTTAATGCATGACAAACATAGATTAATTGTGACAAACAAATATCATATATAATATGAATGTGAATTCTTGTGAATTGCATGTTTATGAAGAAACAAGGATAGGAACCAATATCTTATTGGAAGCTGAAGATATATATTCAACACACGTTGAATTATTCGATCGAGTGGAAATTATTAACAAAGGTTTATTTTCTAAAATCCTAAAATATTCTGATTACTATATCTCTGAGATTTTTGTCTCAATGGGATTTATTCCATATTGGATAAGTTAATTTCAGAATATATTTTTCTGGATTTTGGAAAATAAAATCAAAAATTTGAAAGAGATAAATCTAGATCATTTTCAAGAAGAAATTTCCCATTATTTTAAAGTGGGTAAAATCTGATTATTTTGAAAATGTATTTCCCATTATTTTGAGAAAAAGAAATCTATCAGATTTATCTCCTTAGAACGTGGGAATTGTTTAATGAAAGATCTTTAAAAATGATAAAATCTGATTTTTGAAAACAAGACTTTCCCATTATTTTCAATAAGATTAAATCTGATTATTTTGAAAACAAAATTAATACATCAGATTTATCTCTTGAAATCATGTCTTCCACTCACACGGAAAGAGAAAAAGAAAATAAATGCTTGTTAGCTATATTTAGCAAAGATCCATAGTGGAAAATGAATGTGGGAAGAGATTAACAGAAAATGGCACAACGTGGGAAGATGAAGAAGATAACATAGTGCCATCCATTCAACCATCATCCACCATGATGTGATCTTTCTCTCTACTACAAAATCTGATTCTCCATGGATCAAGAATGCACGGAACTTCAGAGAACAATTAGAGATAGAAAGAGAAGAGTGCCCGCAAGATTCAGATTTTCATCACAATGGTTGCAGCCTAGAAGAACTAGGTTCCGTTGTTTGTTCTACAGTGCTGCAGCTCAACGTTTCTGTGTAAAAATCAGATTCCATCACACGTTGCTAGAACATTCAAGCTCTAATTCATCTTGCATTGTAAGGTTTTAATATATCTCATTCTACTTGATAGGAAGTAAAGCTGAGGTAACCATTGTATTGATTTCTCATTCGTGATTTTAAGCTTCAACTTAAAGTTAGGTTGAAGGGGAGCTACAAACAGAGTAGTTTGTATGGGACTTAGGTTTAGATGTAAACCTACGATTGAGTAGGTTGAATATTACGAGTGTAACCTTTTGGCTCAAGCATAGTGGATTTGAGTTAAAGCCCAAAGAGAGTTGGGTCGTGGTTTTCTCCTTTTATTGAGCCCAGGGGGTTTCCACGTATAAGTTGTTGTGCATTTTAACTCATCCTTTACTGCATTTCAAAAACGTGATTCTGTTTTAATAGGAGGCACAACTTGAAGATCCAGGTCCATATACCTATTCCTCCCCTGCATAAAAAATGTGTTAAGAATTTTTAAAACTCAATTCACCCCACTCTTATGTTATTTTGTCCTAGTTATTGTGCTCATCAATTTATCAATTGGTATCAGAGCAGGTTACTTCTATTAAAGACTAACAATCTTGAAGTTGATCCGTTACGATGAGTGCAACCACCAAGTTTGCAGGAAGGACAATCGAGTGCACGACCACCCTGCATCAACGACGAGCACTATAGCTGCTGGAAGAATCTCATGGAAATCTATATTCAAGCTGAAGATTACCAACTGTGGGAAATCATTGAAGAAGGACCACTTCAAGCCGTAAAAACCGACGGCAAGTACAATGAAGGAAATATGAAGAAGCTGGAGAAAAATGCCAAGGCTAAGAGACTATTCTATTATGTACTAGGACCGGATGAATACAATCGGGTGTCCTCTAAGACAATAGCAAAAGAGATTTGGGATTGCCTCAGGGTTGCTCATGAAGGTACAAACCAGGTGTAAAAATCTAGAGTTGACTTGTTGGTAAGGAAGAATGAACTATTTTTTATGCATGAAAATAAAACTATGAAGGACATGTATACACGCTTTATTAACATCGTTAACGAATTTAAGTCTCTTGATAAAGTGTTTACCCAGAGGAATGGATGAGAAAAGATTTATTCTACGCTTCACATAAGAAGGGACCCAAGCAAGTTTGGGTTCCTAAATTTAACAACTGATTCATTTTACAGGCAACGGTAAGAAGGAGCAACCTATGGTATTTGGATAGCGGTTGCTCACGGCACATGATAGGTAACAAATCAAATTTCCTCTCACTAACTGCCTTCAACGGTGGGACTGTGACATTTGGTGACAACAATAAAGAAGAAATCGTCGATATAGGTAAGATTTGGAAGTCACTATCTTACTCAATTGATTATGTTTATCATGTTAAGGGTTTAAAGCATAACCTGTTAAGTATATCACAACTATGAGACCGAGATAATAAAGTAGAATTTTCTGCAAATGGTTACACAATCATCAGCAAAAGAAAAAAAAAAAAAGGTGAAATTGTGTTAGAAGGAAAAAGAAATAAAAATGTGTATTGTGTCAAAATTGATTCTTTTTTCCAAAATGATCTTACTTGTTTAAGTGTTGTTGAAGATGATCCTACATTATGGCATAACCGCTTGGGGCATGCGAGCATGTCTTTGCTAAAGAAGCTGAACAATCAAGACTTAGTTGTTGGTCTCCCTAAAATTAAGTACAAAGATGACCAAGTGTGTGATGCATGCGCAAAAGGTAAGCATATTAGATCATCATTCAAAACCAAAAATATGGTAAGTACCTCACAACCCTTTGAAATATTATATATGGACTTATGTGGACCCATGAGCGTACAAAGTCGTGGAGGTAAGAAATTTATTTTTGTTATAGTTGATGACTATTCACGTTATACTTGGACTTTGTTTCTATCTTGTAAGAATCAAACTTATGAAAAATTTGTTTCTCTTGTCAGGAAAGTGGAACGTCAAACCGGGCATCAACTGGTGACCATCAGATCAGATCATGGCATAGAGTTTGAAAATTCTAACATTACTTCTTTTTGTCATGAATATGGTGTAGTACATAATTTTTCAGCCCCTAGAACACCACAACAAAACGGTGTTGTAGAAAGAAAAAAATCGAACCTTAGAGGATATGACTAGGACTATGCTCATTGCGAGTGACCTACCAAAATATTTTTGGCCCAAAGCAATTAGTACCGCATGCTACATCGTAAATCTGGTCATGATCAGGCCCATTCTTAAGAAGACTCCTTACGAACTTTTCAAAGGAAGAAAACCCAATATTACCCACTTTAGAACATTTGGAAGCAAGTGTTTTTTACATAACAATGGAAAGGATAATGTGGGTAAATTCGATGCAATAAGTGATGTAGGAATTTTCTTAGGATATTCCTCACATAGCAAAGCATATAGAGTGTATAATAAAAGAACAATGTGCATTGAAGAAAGTATCCATGTGATTTTTAATGAATCAAATGCTTTGCTTGATGATAATATGTAGGATGATGATTATGAGCTTGGACTTGCTCGAGATAAAGAGATTGAAAAGATAAGGCTGGGAATAGAAGAAACAAGTGATGAACCAGGGTCAACCGAACCATAAGAAGGACAAGGACAAGAGGTAACAGAGACAGGGGGATATTTGATGGTTCGGATATTCCTCCAGAAACATCCGAACCATCAAATGACCAAAGAACACTACAATCTGAGAGAGGTCGTAGGTTTGAGTCGCTTGAGCTGTTGCGACCTTGGAAGCATCAAAGCTTACACCCACTGGACAATATCCTCACCGATTTAAATAAGGGAGTTCAAACTAGAACCTCACTTAGAAATTTTTATGCATTTGTAAGTTTTCTATCTTACATTGAACCAAAAAATTATCGTGATGCATTGTAGGATCTAGATTGGGTGATAGCAATGTAAAAGGAGCTTAACCAGTTCGAAAGAATTGAAGTTTGACATTTAGAACCAAGACCAAAAGATAGGACACTGATTAGTACAAAATGGGTGTTTCGGAACAAACTAGACGAACAAGGAACAGTAACAAGGAACAAGGCTAGACTGGTGGTGCAAGGGTACAATCAAGAAAAAGGGATAGACTACGACGCGAGTTTCTCACCCAATGCACGTATTGAAGCAATTTGCCTATTAATCGCATTTGCCGCACACAAGAAGTTTAAGCTTTATCAAATGGACGTTAAAACCACTTTTTTAAATGGTTATGTAAAAGAAGAGGTTTATGTGGAACAACCACCCGGTTTTAAAAATCAAGAATTTCCTGATCATGTTTTAAAACTTGATAAAGCACTTTATGGCTTAAAACAAGCTCCAAGGGCTTGGTATGAACGGTTGTCAAAATTTTTAATGGCGAATGGTTTTCAAAGAGGTCAGGTAGATACGACCTTTTTCTTAAAAACAAAGGGGGAATATTTGCTAATTGTTCAAGTTTATGTGGACGAGATAATTTTTGGTGCAACTGATAATTGTTTGTGTGACTATTTTGCAGATTTGATGGGAAGCGAGTTCGAGATAAGTATGATGGGCACATTGAACTTCTTTCTCGGTCTACAGATCAAACAAACAAAAGAAGGAAAAATGATCCTTCGACAAAAGTATCTCAGAGAACTTCTAGAAAAGTATGGTATGGAGTCAACCAAACCTCATGGCACACCTATTCCCACTTCGGCTAAACTCGACACTGATGAAAAAGGGGAAAAGGTAAATGAGGTATGATTCGTTCTCTCTTTTACCTTACTGTGAGTAGACCAGATATCGTTTACAGTGTTGGATTGTGTGCACGCTTTCAATCTAATCCGAAAGAATCACATCTAAAATATGTTAAACGCATATTGAAGTACCTAAAAGGTAGTGAAGATCTATGTCTATGGTATCCTAGTGGTACGCATTTTAATCTCATTGGATATGCAGATGCAGTTTGCAGGATATAATGTGGACAGGAAGAGCACGTCCGGTAAGACACACTTTCTTGGTCATTGTTTGATTTCATGGGGATCAAGAAAATAAAATTCTATTGCATTATCCACAGCAGAAGCTGAATATGTTGTAGCCGCTTTATGTGGTGCACAAATGCTATGGATAAAACAACAACTTGAGGATTATTGTGTTAAAATTGGTTGCATGCCTATTCTTTGTGATAACACAAGTGCCATAAATATTTCAAAAAATCCTGTCTTACACTCATGCACCAAACACATAGACATTAGACACCATTTCTTACGAGACTATGTTGAAAAGGGAATTTTCTAACTGCATTTTTGTAAAACTGAGAATCAAATCGTACATATCTTTACTAAACCAATAAGTAGAGAGCGATTTGAAAAATTTAGACTTGAACTTAGTATGGTCAAGATCATGTGAACACACTTTATATTTTCTTCCAATTATTGGCTAGAAATAAATGCTAGTATGAATTGGTGATTTATGTGCAAGTGTGTATGCATGTTTATGATGTTTCTAACCCAACTCGCGTGTGGTAAAACACATAACTACTTGGCAAGAAATAAAAAAGTATTTACTGGTCTTATGATATGATCCTTAGTGTCTGGAACCGAAGGTCTAAGTGCAACAAGGAACAGTTGTGAAAAATTGGTTCTCTAAGTACTTAGCAGATTACAAAATTGCTTCTGTGAGTTTTCATTGCAAATTCCATTTTTTTTTCATCATCAGATCATCAAAATCCGATTTTGTAAATTGTTCATAATTTTTATTAATTTTCACTCATACAGAAGATTAATAGCAAAATCTTACAAAAATCTTTCCCAAGATCTTTTTATCATTGATTCTGGTGTTTCTCAAATCTGATATATTCAAATGGTGATTATCATTTCAGCATATCAGATAATATTTTTCTCTCTCTTAAGATAATTCCACAAAATCCTCACCAACTCTCCCTCTACCCGTAACCCTCTCCAAAACCCCAACAAATTCAACCTTATCCTTCATTAAACCAAACCCCACAAAATCCATATCTGCTCTCTCTCTCTCTCTCTCTACTCGAAACATCCCCCAAGAAACCTCCAACCCAGACCCAGGGGGAATCAGAAAACCACCAAATTCCTACTTCCTCTTTAGTTACAGGAAGTGATTCCATCTTATTGTTGATCAGAAACCTTATATATTTCTTCCTATGATAAATATAGGTCGGTACCTAAAGGATGACGATGTTCATCAGGAGGAAGATGGCCTTGTGTTGGATCTTAACTCCGGTAAAAATGTGAAAGAAATGAAGCTTGAGATTGTCTAACACTCTAGTTGCTCCTTCCTATTTGCTACGGCAGCAGCTGACTGTTCTTCACCATATTTTTTTTAAGTAGAGTATTCAAAGATCTTTGTGCCCTAATTATAATCATAACACCATTGTCTGCTTGTCGCATTTTATGGCAGATAATGGTGGAAGGATGAGCCCTGATAAAATGCGGCAGTGTATTTCTCTTGGGTACTTTGCAAAGAGCAAATGTGCAAACACAATTGGCCAATGTGAGGTTTACTACTTTATAGAATCTCTCTATCATTTTATTATTTATCAAAATTTGTTGTCACTCTCCGTAGCTGGCTACTATATGCACTCATTCTTAGTTTGTTGCTATCACATTAGAATCTCTACAACTGTTTTTCTATACTCAGATGGGAATGGATTCAAAACAAGCACAATGAGGCTTGGAGCAGATGCAATTGTGTTCTCATGCTGCAAGGGATAGGATGGAATATGGTGTGCTCTACTTTCTCTTTGCAATGTTGTTCTCTTACAGGCCAACTAAAAGCATTATATTATTTAATTAAATTACTATAATTAATTAATATAATTAATTAAAAATAAACAAATCTATTTATTTATTTATTTTTAAGTAATTTTGTGTTGATAATAATTTTATTTTTTTTTATTTAGTACACCTTTGGCGAAATTTTATGTGTTATATCATGTCGGCAATAGTATCATATTTTCTTTTATCTAATACACTTTTGGCGATGATTTGAAAGTAATATCGTGTCGGCAAAACTTTTATAATTTCTCTTGTCTAATACATCTTTCGCGACACCAATTTATGTTGCCAAAGATACTAATTTTTGTTGACGCATATATTTATGTCGACAAATACTATTGCCGACATAGCTACGGCCCCATAAAAATGTGTGTTGTTGAAACTCTTTGGTGACGTAAAAACGCATTTGCCAACATAAATTTGGTGTCGCCATAGATCAAATTTGTTGTAGTGAACGTTAAGATCTAAAAATTCTCCAACGCGGTTAGAGTTGACAAAGTCTTTAGTTATCCACTCCAACCCCTCATAAAACAAACCAATGAGCTGCCACATCTCAAATCCATGTTGTGGGCAACAATTAATATACCCCTTGAACCTTTCCCAAGATTGATAGAAAGCCTCGTCTAATCCTTGGTGAAAACATGAAATGTTTTTTTGTTCACGAGTAAGCACAGATGAAACGCTTTTAACTCTCTAAGGTACGAAAAACTAACCTGGGGTTCAGAAAAATATTCATTCATCTCATGTGTCCCATGCTACTGTCATGGACCTCTTGCAGCATATCCTCTGTGGCGACAATGCTGTGGCGCCAGCTCCCTAAGGGGGGGATTGTTCCGTGGCGTCAACCTTTCGGATTGGACAAGCCCTTACTATTCTACGTCGCCCTTGCCATCCATGTTGTTCTACATGATGCATTGGATATGTATGACAAGTTTGAGGAACTGATGTAACTCCATGAGAAAGATAGAGGATATCGGCACCACGGAGGAAGGACTACAGTGGCGACATATGATGATTCTGAGCAAACCAGGAATACCCCAAGGCGCCGAGGCATCTTAATCATCTTCTTACATGCTAAGGGGAACATCCATCCATTCACCTTTCCCATTGATGCTCAAACCTAAAAGTTGCTTAGAACCGACGCCATGGAGTTAGCCAGCTACTGCCGCCACAGCACTGCCAGCGCCTTCATCTTCTGTCGCCAGCGTACAAAGAGGGTAGCGTCGCCTCTGGAAGTGGTCTCCCCGAGTACCAACACCACACTCAACAGCTGACGTGGAAGAAGATAAATACAGTTACGGCTGATTGGAGAGAGAGTGTCAGTGAGGATACTCACCATCAGAAGAATATTCTTGGTCCCCAGACACGTGTAAATAGGAGAGTTAATGTATTTTTCTCTTTATTACGTAATTGAAAGCCTATATAAGGGCTCTCCTTTGTAATTGAAAAATCATCAAGAAGAAATAAATTGAATACCCTAGTTTTCCTCGATAGTTATCTTCTTCCTTAGCTCAATAGCAGTAGCAGTAGTCTAGTAGCTAACACTAAGCCCTCCGTCGAGACTAGCTCCGGAACTAGCATTTTCCTCCCACTTCCCCACTCGTCGTCGAGACTATTCCGGTTGAGCTCCCCTGTTTCATCGTAATCGGATTTGTTTGGCCATCAAGACTACTCTGGTTAATCGGGTCTATTACAAGTTTGGTATCAAAGCAAGCATTACGTTCCAGCTACGTTTCCCTATTTTTGCTGCTGGTTGATGGTCCGAACCAAATTCGGGAAGCATACCCACGAATCTGATTTGATTTCGGCAACGATGGAAGTCACCATGGATGCATTGAAGACCATGTTCC
>JAOWBR010174022.1:1166-11185 GCA_028571145.1 Dionaea muscipula
ATAGATCTCATTTATATATTGCATAAGTGGTAAAAAATGTGTGTATAATATTATCTATACTTTTTATATATAGCATTTATATACATCTAATACAAATAAAAAATTAAAAAATTGTATTAGAAGTATATTTGATATACAATTCAAATAGATTGATTGTATATCATATAAAATATGTATATTACATAGTATGAAAAAAGTACATATTTATATATTTAAGAGCAAATATGTTTTTTTATTTTTTCGGTATTTGAAGAATTAGATATCATATCATATTAAAATTTCGATATTTCAGTATGGTATTGTATCAATATCAAAATTTTGATATTTTTCGATATGGTATGGATATAATTTCAGTATGATACGGTATTTTGGTATATTTTTCCATCCGTAGGTATGGAGAAGGAGATGAGTTTAGCGTCTATAATGATAATATTTATTTGCGGAAGGCTTCCTTCGGAAGGCGTTCAGATCAGAAGCCGGCTACTCATCTCTGGTCTGAAATCCGAAGCCTCCATTCCATGACCATGCAAATCGAGCGGTAGCTCCTCCTCCTACACCGCAGCAGGAAACCCATCAGTGTCCACAACCATTAATGCTATCTAAACTCCACTCTCACCCATGTCTATCCGCGGCTTGGCACCCAAACCCCAGCTCACTATCCCCCATCCTTCACCCCTCACGCGCCGCCGCCAAATCAAACGTCCCATCTTCGCTGTCCCCGAGTTCGCAATCCCTAGCACCAGACTCATTCATGGTAGAATCTGTACTTCTGGCTCTGAAACAGGGTAAGTTCAACTTCTTCCACGACAGCAGCAACATCTTCAGATTAACCCCTTCAGATGTTGCCGAAGTTCTTTATCGTTGCCGCGACGATTTGCAAATGGGCATTAAATTTGTTGTTGTAATTTCATCGAGGTGTCCGAAGTTCCGGCATTCGACGCTGTCATTGAGTGCCATGGTCCATATGTTGGTTAGGAGCAGGAGGGCATCGGATGCTCAAGCTCTGATTCTTCGGATGGTTAGGAAGAGTGGGGTTTCTAGGGTGGAGATTGTTGATTCTCTCGTGTCGAGCTACAATGGGTGCGGGTCGAATTCTGGTGTTTTTGATCTGTTGGTCAGGACTTATGTTCAAGCCAAGAGATTGAGGGAGGCTTCGGAGGTGTTTCGATTGTTGAGATGCAAAGGGTTTTGTGTTTCTGTTAATGCCTGTAATGGTCTTCTTGGTGGGTTGGTGAATGTTGGGTGGGTTGATTTGGCATGGGATGTGTATAAGGAATTTGTTAGGGATGGAGTTAGTGTGAATGTATATACAATGAATATCATGATAAATGCGTTGTGCAAGGAAAGGAAAATCGATGCTGCAAAATTGTTTCTATTGGAAATGGAGGAGAAAGGTGTTTTCGCGGACATCGTCACTTATAACACGCTTACTAATGCATATTGTCAAATAGGACAGGTTCAAGAAGCTTTTGAGATTGTAAATTTGATGTCAACTAAGGGGTTGAAACCGATGGTCTTCACTTACAATGCTATATTAAAAGGGTTATGTAGAAAGGGAAGATATGGTAGAGCAAGGGAAATCTTAAGTGAGATGTGGCAAAGTGGGTTGAGCCCGGACACAACCAGCTATAATACACTTCTAATTGAGTGTGGTAGGGAACGTAGCGTCTTAGATTCCGAACAACTGTTCAATGAGATGTCAAGTCGGGGTATTCACCGTGATTTAGTTAGTTTCAGTTCAGTCATCAGCGTGCTTGCGAGGAATGGACATCTAGATCGAGCTCTGATGTATTTTGAAAATATGAAGGCCTCAGGGTTGGTTCCAGATAGTGTTGTATATACGATTTTGATCAATGGATATTGCCGAAAAAATGTCATGTCTGATGCTCTTAAAATTCGAGATGAAATGATTGAGCAGGGTTGCATTATGGATGTGGTGACTTACAACACCATTTTGAATGGCCTCTGTAGAGAAAATATGCTTGCTGAAGCAGATCAACTTATGAATGAGATGATCCATAGGAGTGTCTTTCCTGATTTTTATTCCTACACCACTCTTATTAATGGCTATTGTAAGGCTGGAGACATGAATAGAGCAGTAATGTTGTTTGAGACTATGGTAGAGAAGAATCTCAAACCAGATATCGTCACTTATAACACTTTGATTGATGGATTTTGCAAGGAAGGCGACATGGAAAAAGCTAATGAGTTGTGGCATGACATGCTCGTTCGAAGTATTTCCCCAAACCATATTTCGTACAGCATTCTCATCAATGGGTTTTGTAACAGAGGGCTTGTCACTGAGGCATTCAGGCTGTGGGATGAGATGGCTGAAAAAGGTATACAGCCCACAATTGTGACTTGTAACACTATCGTAAAAGGCTATTGTCGATCTGGGGATTTATCAAAGGCAGATGAATTCTTAAAGAAAATGGTGGCCGAAGGCATGTCACCTGATAGCATTACATATAACACTCTTATCCGCGGATTCTGTAAAGTAGAGAACATGGATAAAGCTTTTCAGTTGCTCAATAAAATGGAAGGCCACGGATTGTTACCTGATGTCATATCATACAATGTGATACTAGATGGGTTTTGTAGGCAGGGAAGGATGGAAGATGCAAATTTTTTATACTCAAAGATGAGTGAGAGAGGCGTGAATCCTGACAGATCAACATATATTCTGTTGATTAATGGCCATGTCAGTCAGGACAACCTAAAGGAGGCATTTAGGTTCCACGACGAAATGGTCGGAAGGGGCTTTGCACCTGATGATAAATTTTGACAGCCTTATGATATGCCCGGGTATATGTTGGGATCACCACACCCACACTGCTGCTTAATGATAATCAGTGTGCTGGGTGAGAAATGGCATGCTCTACATTCTATACAGAAGAGGTGCTTGCGTTTATTAGCATCATGTTTGTGCTATTCTTTTTTCCGTTTGTTTAGGGTTAGTTGTTTCTGGTTGACCATCCCTTTTCATCTCAGTTACCATTATTTTTTTTCACCCGGGAGGATGTCGACTCTGTTATTTTGTTCTACAGTAAGTCGTACGACGAGTCATATACATGAATTCTAGGTAGCTTAGCTCCTGAAGGTAAGCCATGATAAAACACTGAAGTTGTCCCATTTTGACCCACCCCGAGTAGAACTGCAAGAGCAATTCCTTCTCATTGACATCCCTTTGAATCTATAAGGGCAGGAGCCTTGTGCTGTGGATGACCTTTTGTGGAGCTAGTATTTGGTTTAATTTCCTGCATAGCAAGAAATGTGTTTATTCCAATGGAATGAGAAATTTGAAAGTGAGAGTGCATGCACTCTTCAAAAGCAATATGCGCTGTGATGATACGTTTTAGAGAAAAATATGAGGCATGGCCGTTGAGAGGTCTGTATTATTTTGAATTCACTCATTTGGGCGAGTTTTTACTTTTTAAGCATTCTTGAGTTCAATATGTTTTTTTTTCCCCTCTTGACTTGCTTGCATACGTGTGTTCTTGTTTTTTGAGTTGAAGCATTTTTTTTTTCCTTAAGTAAGTTGAAGCATTTTTGCATATAGTTTAGATATTCTTTTTGGTTAATGTGGTAGAACTTAAACAATGCTACAGGAAGTGTTGTAGATATGCTGAGAATGAATCTTAAGTACACCGTGTTTGCTCTAGCAAAAGAAACACCCATCTTTGCCAGTTTGACAGCATATAGTCTTTCCCTAAACCCTAAACCCTAAACCGTGAACCCTGAACCCTTAAAGGAATATGGCATGCTATGGCACAACATAGTCATGGTGTTGCTCCATTATGGCTGGAGAGTCACCTGCAAACATGTTGCCTACAAAATGGAACAATATACATACCTACCCCCTTCCTTCAGGCCTCATGCAGAGTTCATTCTTTCATTACCTCTTCATATTAAGTCAACATGTAGCTGTGGCTATATCCTTTTTTATTGATGGTATAAAATTTCTTGATAGGGCACGGTTGATAACCTAGATTGTATTTTGATGACCTATTGGAAGTCATGCTAGTGTTACATGGATATTTTATGTTACATGGTTAGTGTTTGAGACTTCTGGTTTTCTCGGTGCAGGTACAGGATTTAGTCTCACCACTAAGGCTGAAAAAAAACCTAATTATCTAACCATGTGATCCAGGGCAACTAACTTCCTGTCCTGCTGTGAATAAAAGGCATTGTGGTTCTGGAGGGATGAAGGACCTTGCAAATATTGTTGGGCATATAAGTAGAAAGGTAATCAATTTCCTCAACTGTAGGGCAGATAGGACACAGTCATACCACAGTCTTTTTCTTTCATCTTTTCCCTACTAAATTTAGCACTTGATGACCCCAGTTCTGTCATTGGCTTCTTTTATTTTTTGATGACTCAGGTGTCCGGACGAACCCGACTACTTCTGTCATTGGCTTTTGATCACATAGTAATCTCTTATCAACGGATGGATTCCACTTCGTGTTTCAAGCATAGAAAAGACGGCATGCATTCAGTGTTGATCCGTTAGACTAGGCAATTTTGTTTCATGAGCGTCACTGGGAGTACCTAGAAGTGCCTAGCCAGCTGAATCTCCAAAGGATGATTGCATGTTTTCCAGAAATAAAAAAAGAAAGGTTGAGGACTCGAGGGAAGGGGGATTAGTGGTAAATATTGGTAAACCTCATTCCCATGGCAGGAGGTAAACGTTTCAACACTTCTCGGCACTGTGCTGTTTAGATTTAATCAATCTAAGCTATGGACTGACTTCAATCCCCCTTCATCACGAGTACACTTCAGTAATGGACTCTAGTCTAGAATACCATTTAGAACCTTGTTTTCAAGGCTTATGGTATTTTTCTCAACAAACTGTTAGCTTCACTAAATCTTATAAGAAGCTGGGCCGACTGAATTGGTTCTTAAATGAATGGAGACACCCACCCAGTAGGTTTGTGATAGAAAGTCTTTTGGCTTGACTGCAGATCTGGAATATAGTGACCAAGTGAAAGTAGAGGCTATGGCTATGCACTGTGTGGATGGGGATACATGTAAGAATGCTTTAAGAATACTTTGCTATCACCACCCTGACCTGACTGGATTCTTCATACACCAACAATAATATTACCTGTAACAATGTGACATAATTAACTAAGTCTTGGTATTTATAGTGATGTTAGATTAATTGGGTAGGGGGTTGTTTGATCAACAGAATAACCTACGCAAGTAGCATGTGATAACCATTCAAATGGTACGGTATAAAATCGGATTAATTCCGTTAATTTAGATGTAGCTGGATTCATATGTTTGACTGTGAATTCATGTTCTCTGGTGTGTTGTATTTCAATTTTTTCGCTAGTTAATGTTACACCCTCAAAAGTTGAAAGCATTTGCGCTCAATTATGATCTTTTATTTTTTTACCATGGAAAACAAGTGGAAGATCAGCCTGCCTATAGATTATTTATATTTGGTTCTTAATTCTGCCAAGTTCCAATCTTTTGTCCTCCTCCCGAATTTCCTTTACTCGATGCTGTTCTCGGCCTTCCAGGCCAGACAGATGCTAAAATGAGAATTCGGTTGACTTCATGAAGGAACACTGTTCTGTTCTGGCCCTCCGGGAAATGAAAGGGCAAAGCCGGTTGAATTGAGGAGGAGGAAGAAGAACAAATATGGAAATTCCTTCATGATGATGAATTTGTTGTATCGAAAAAGAGAGACTAGTTGAGTGCATTTAGGGTGATCAAGGTTCACTGTTCTATGTCTTCCTTCTTCATCATCGTTGGGTAATGGTATTGGTGTATAGGATGACGGATGCACCCTTTGTCCAACTTCAGTCTTCAAACAGCACAATAGGTGCTTTTGAAACTCGCATGTTCTATGTTGTACTCTCAGCTTGCTTCTTCGAGCTTTAATTTACAAGAACCAACTTAACCTTTTTTGTTATCTCAATTGAATGTGTGTTGGATTTTTCCTTTCTTTCAAAACGATGACAACCGTGATCTATATTTTGTGAAATGGAATATGGTTGTGTAGATTAGTTGTCTGCTGCCATAAGTTACATAAATTGACTTTAGAACTAATTTCAAATTACTTAATCCGCTTTCATTTACCTTCAATTATATATGCACACACATGTAGAGGAAGACTTGTCATCCTTGGCACTGACGTGGTCATGAGTCGACTTATCGTCGACATGTTCAAATTATGCATATCCTTCTGACAAGAGAAGCTATATATGTGTAGAATGTCTTTGTTTCCTTCCAGTATGGGTATACTGCTGTTATTATTATTATTATTATTATGCTCGAAAGGGATTGATTTCTTGTAGAAGTTGAACCTGGGGTGAGATCATATGATAGAGGAAATTATATTTGACGAAAAATTTGAGAAAATTACAGTTGCCAGATATGTAGTTTACTTGATTGAGCTCGGTTTGATACAGGGGGTGGAAGTCAGTATGTTAATTTCTGCCTTTTCATGGTTCGTTTGCTTGTTTATTGTGAGCAAGCAAGGTCATGCTTAATTGATTATAGTAAGAAAGTCATTTGGGCTGGGCTCTTTAATTTTCAACGTTTCATTTGTATTCAGTATTTTGGTTTCTTTGACATGTTCAGAGAAGTAATGTTTTAATTGTTTTTTCGTGACCCAAACGGGAAGAGCCGTGACCGCACTGAAGTGAACCGACCGACCCCAGATCGATCCCATATTGCTCTGATTGGGACTGGACTGGGAGGGACGGGAGCCTGAGGACCAAATACGGTCTAAAAGAGTAGCTCTCAAGTTACCTTGGTCCGGCCGGCCGGCCGTTACATTGGTTAGTTGGTGTAATTTGCTTGTTTGCATCATATGCTTATCTCATCTTCTTATCTATCCATTTGAGTTGCTGCTATTGCATTGGGTAGTTCGCGTAATTTGCTTGTTTGCATGATTTGCTTATCTCACCTTCTTATCCATTTGAGCTTTCGTTATATATTTATATATACGTTAGTATGCTTGCACTGAATTTTCAAGGTCTTCTACTCTTTTTTTTTTTAATCATATCCAAAGAATGATGCACTGGTTTGGAGATTTTAAAACTTATTGAAACCAAACCAACATGTGCTGTATATGAATTTTATATGCAATTGGACTTCAGGTATATATTTGCTACTGAAAAAAAAAAGAAACGAAAACTGTATATATTTTTCTATAGCTTGCTTGCTATGTCAAAAAAAAAAAAAAAAAAAGCCTTGAGCAGATATTGTTGAAAGTTATTGCTCAAAGATTTTATTTATCGGGGTCTTTTCTATAATTCTATCCCCTCTCGTTGATCGAGTATTTGAGAATAAAAGAGAGAAAATCAAAAAATTTGAAAACAAGAAAAAATCAAAAAATTTGAAAACAAGAAAAAATCAAATAAATATTATGCAGGAATCAAACCGAGCTGCGGTCTAACTCGCCTTGTACATATTCTAAGAGCATCAGCAGCAGATTTTTTATCAAATTCACCTATAAAATTTACTTTTTTTATTTTAACTATTCATTTTTTTAAAATTTATAAAATCAGGTATTCAAACTCCCAATTTTATTATTTATCTTATTATATTATTAAAATTTTTATCAATTTTTTTTTTATTAACTATCACCTATATTTTATTCATCCCACACACCACCACCACCACCCACACTTTCGGCCACCACCACCAACAACCACTCCATTGAAGCACAGCCCTTCCGGCCACCACCACCACTGAAAGCACACTATATCAGATCTCAAATCAGAGGAGGCAGATCTCAAAATATAAACCAGATCTTAGAACTAAACGAAATCAAAATCAAAGCAAATTAGAGTATAGATCTCAAATCAAAGCAAATTGAAATCGAAATCAGATCTCAGAGAATAAACGAGATTTTAAGTCGAAATCAAAAACAAAATCGAATAGAGTAGGTGACGAGAGTGGTGGCCTCAGATTTGAGATCATCATCATCGGCAAGGAAGGAAGGAGTCATCATCAGTCTCAGATTTGAGATCAACGGTGATAGAGCTCGCCGGCGTCGCCATCATCACCACCACCACCTTCAACCTTTGCCACCAAGTTTAGATCTAAAAAAAAAAATCAGAAAGAAGTATATCATCATTGGCCTTGTAAAATCAGAGCAAAAATCATCATCGACCTCAGATGTTGTGAAACCAACGGAGCAACATCACCGACGGCAAGAAATGAGAAAATGATGCTATAAAGTTTAAAAATGATACAATTGAAGAGTGAACAGTGTCTTGTTTGAAGAGACTAGAAACTGTAGTTCCTCTAGATTTTCAGCAAAGTAACGAGTGGAGTAAAGCGCTAGTGAAGCATCATTTTTATCTTTTCGCCGAATATAATTGTCAAAATAGTTAAAGAGGGAGATATAAAGAGAATGGTATTGATCATGCTCTAAGGATGTCTCAGTTGGGATCTATCTCGGTATATATAATTCGAGATGGGCTAAGACTAAGTTTAGTAGGAGTATCATCTCTATGTATCAAGTGGAGATAATACTTATTTAGGATATCATCTCCATTGTGGAGTATTATCAATTGAAGGTGATGCTTGATACCGTATCAAATGAAGGAAAACTTGATGCTTTTTCAACAAAAAGTCAAAACTGATCATGTACTATTAGCCATATTATTTTCACCTTTTTGATTTAATTTTAATTTATTTGAAAAAATGAAATATAAATAATTACTCAAAAAATTAATGAAAATATTATTAAAATTCCTTTTGGTTGGCCTTTTATCGAATATTTAAAAATAATGTGATAAAACATTACTCAAAATTAATATTTAAAATATTATGAATAAAATAATATATGGGTTGAATAAGTAAAAATTAAGACAAAAAATGATATAAGCAAAAATTGGGTTAAATTTGGCTCACCTTGTACTTTCGGTCTGAGTCAAAACGCAATCTCTGGCACCCTAAGCTCTGCTGCTACTGCCTACTGGTGACACCACTGAAACCACCGTTGCTTGCCACAGCACCACACCAACCAATTTCACTCAACCACACAACACCCAATTCTCAACAATCAAATCAGGGCTTTTCTACGGATCCCGACAGGGAGCCGGCCAGGGGATCTGTCCGTGAGAGAGGAGGTGTAAGACAAGACAAGTGGGAGGAGGGTGGTGGATGGTGGGGTGTGAGTGATGCGGGCAACCGCGCAGGACATCCATCGGACGACGAAGAATTTTCCATCAAATCAATCACCTTGCCGAGCTCCTGTCGTTTTGCCGTTCGTTGCCTTCACCTAATGCAGGGTTAAAAAAGAGAAAAATGTAAAGAGTAGAAAAATAATTGGTGATAGATGAAAAAAAAAAAGGGTAAAATTTTTTTACGGATGCAGAGTTAAAGATAGGAAATGATTTTAGTTATTTTTTGAGGAAAAAAATAGAATTGGTTAGATGTATTTTGGTATCACTAGTGTCGTTGCTTAGATTGGAGCAAAGCAGGTGGACAAGTATAATTGACCATAAATACTTTATGAAAACTTTACATAATTCAAACTCAAGCTCTCATCCCCAAAGTTTAAAATATTTTAGGTCGAAAATAATTTTCTTAACAGTTTATTGTAATGTGCGTAAATCGCCCAATTGTATCTGACACTCTCCTACAAAATTAAGAATAATTAATAATAGAGGATAAGAAAAAGAATTGTAATACATTAGATAATATATGTTATTTTTTTAAACTTGTTTGTTTTATAAATATAATTCATTGAATAATTTTTTTTTTGTCCCGGATATATTGGTTGGTGTGGTCAACCCATTGGAGGGGTGCACCGGCGACCGGCAAGGACGGCGGCCAACATCGGGCAGTGCCCTTATCCATCATTACTCCATATCGTAAATTTTTATGGATATGATGTCTTTGGAATTAGCAATCCGATGTCCTTTTAACCCACCAAACAGCGGATAATAGTCCGACCAGATATTATATACTATGGGTGTGTTTGGTTCATGGATAAGATAGGCCGGATAGGATATCTTATCCGGCATAAGGTTATATCCAGCGTTTGGTT
>JAOWBR010174033.1:0-11184 GCA_028571145.1 Dionaea muscipula
ATGGTGCCATGACCCTAGTGTGAGCCTAGGGTCAACTGAGCCTGGTATGAAGAACTCAGTGGGATAGTAGGAAGTGGGAGACATGTGCCCCTGGATGGGCTGAGAGAAGTGTGTTTGATGGTGCTGAAAATGTGAAGGAGCTCTGGGCTCGGTAGCTGAAAGAACGGGGGATGGATTGGTTCCAAAAGGATAGGAATGCGGGAAGACACCCGACATAGGCATAGATGTTGGTGATGAGCTGCTCGCGTGGGGATAAGCATGAGGGAACAATCCTGGTATTGACAGAGGCACTGATGGAAATGCCCCTGGCATGAACAGAGGTGCCGATGGAATTGCCCCTTGTGTGGGCAAGGGTGCTGATGGGAATGTCTGGTGAGTTTGAGCAATAGGGTGGACACTGTTGGTTCGAAGGAAATCCTCAATCTGTTCCATTCTTCTCTGGAAGCTTTCCATCATGGTCATCATGGACTTCAAGTGGACAAGCATTGGGTCAGGGGGTTGAGATGATGATGAGGCTGTGTGTTGAGTTTAGGCATTGATGGAAATTGGTGGTGGAAGTCCAGAGGAAGGGATCACAGGAGGAGCTGGAAGAGCTGAGGAATTGATTAGGCCTGCCATCTGTTCTGGCTCTGTTGAAGCTAAACGACCGCTGGGAAGACATATCTAAGTTCTGTCAATCTGCAGGTGACTAGGAGGTAGCTCAATAGGTATCCCTTGGTTGTGATTATATCCCTGGACTTTAAGCCATAACCCTTATAGGATTAGTAAGGTATGACCGCTAGCCATAGGGTATAATACACAAAGATCGTTTTGCAAGCATAGGGTAGGGGAATCACAGACACACATATGCATATGAGGGGTATGACAGGACAGTGTTCCTAGGACTGTAGGTGGTTTTCTAAGAGCCGTAAGTTACTATAGAGTGATACTAAGTTGGTACCGTGAGGCTAGGGCTTTTGGCAGGTTTCGGCCAACCTAGAAAAAGAAAAAGAAAGGATGATCGTGCGCGTGTGTACATCGGCCATGCGCTAATGGATGTCTAATGCAAATGTTCCCCAGAGGGCAAACAAGTTTCACAGACACTCAGGGTGCGTAAATAAAAGGGATGGGGAATCCGTTGCCCCATACCAAGTTCATCATCACCAACTCCAATGAGTGTGGGAGTTAGTTTGGACAATGATGTGGATGGTAATGATGTTGATCAGACCAAGTATAGAGGGTTGATTGGATCCCTCTTATACTTGACTGCAAGCAGGCCAGACATTTCCTTTGTAGTTGGCGTTTATGCAAGGTTTCAAGCATGTCCAAAGGAAAGTCATTTGAAGGAAGCTAAGAGGATTTGGAAGTATCTTAAGGGTACTCAAGATATTGGTCTATGGTATCCAAGAGATGGAGGATTTCAGTTAATTGGATTTTCAGATTTAGATTTTGCTGGATGCAAAGTTGACAGGAAAAGTACATCAGGTACTTGTCAATTTTTAGGAAGTAGATTGATCTCTTGGTTCAGCAAGAAGCAAACTTCCATAGCAACATCAATTGCAGAAGCTGAATATGTTGCTGCTGGAAGCTGCTGTGCTAAAGTGCTTTGGGTCAAGCATCAATTGATGGATTATGGGATTGAAGAGAAGGAAATTCCCATTTCGTGTGACAACACCAGTGCAATTGCAATCAGCCAGAATCCAGTTTTGCACTCAAGAATAAAGCACATTGATGTTAGACATCATTTCATCAGAGATCATGTGGAGAAAGGCACTGTGAAGGTGGAGTATATCTCAACTGTGAAGCAGTTGGCAGATATATTCATCAAGGCTTTGTGTGAAGGCAGATTTGCAGAGATCAGAGGAGAATTGGGTTTGATTGATTTGATTTGATTCAGTTTGATCAAGTTTTGATGATTTAGATTGAGTTTGATTTGGTTGTGAACAATTTTAGATAATCCAGTGAAGATTCAGATCAGTTGATGCAGACTCAGTTGAGGAAAGTCAGTCTAGAATGCTGCAGTCTCGGTGCATGCAGTCGAGACTGATTTAGTTGAGGTAATTCAGTCGAGACTGCTTCAGTCCAGTCAATTCAGTTGAGATTGTCTCAGTCGAGACTATTTCAGCTAAGTTGTTACAGCTGAGGTTCATCCAGTTGAGATTCATTCAGTTGAAACTGGTTCAATCTAGGACAATTCAGTCGAGTTCATTCCAGCCAACACCATTTAGTTGAGGATGATTCAGTTGATACTCACATCAAGACTGAAATGATGGCGTGGATAATCTCAGTAAAGATAGTGGAGGATTTGCTAACATAGCATTTCTTTATTAATATCCAGCCAAGGATATTAAGATAACAATTGAGGGTGAAATTTTAAACCTTTAAACTATTTTTGGGCTAGACAATCATCATGGGATCTCCCACAGTGCGCCATATCAGTCATAATTTATGAAATTCCTCAGACATTCGAAAAGACAGCCAATTTTCACAACCTTCGAGAAACATTTTTATAAAAAAGTTTTCCAAATATAAAAATACTTTCTCTCTCCCATTCTTTCCCTCCACTTCACTTCTGAAACTCGAAGCTCGAAGCTCTCAAGCAAAAACCGCTCCCAGAACCCTAATCTCTTCCACGAAGCTCACAAGATCTTTTAATGGCACCCAAGGTTGGCAACGATTTCTCAGAGGATTTGCTCACAGGATTGACATTTGATGTGGAGAACTTTCTGAAGAGCAAAGCATGCTCTGAAACTGCAAAGAAAATGATTGCTGCTCTAGAACAGAGTAGGCTAACTCAGTTCATTTCTGTGGACATTCCAACCTGGTCTCCCATCGATGTTTTGGACTTCTACAAGAATGCTAAGTACAAGGGAGACGTCGTGACATCTAGGGTTAATGACACTGATGTAGCCCGGAAGCCCGGAACCTTACACCATCACTTAGGGTTGCCCAACACTGGAGAGAAGGATGTCAACTTGCTCGAATTTGATGGAGACACATTAAGGAAAGTAATTGCAAAAGATGAAGATAGCCTGTGCAACTTTTCATGCAAGGTGATAAAATTAAAAGAAGAGTTTCATCTGCTTGCCTCTATTTCAAGTAAAATTATTGAAGGAAGGACTGGTTCCCATGATCAGCCGACCAGGAGTAGAGAACAACTCATGTCTGCAATCTGGAACAACAAAAAGATCAACTGGGATTCATTCGTGATCCAACAGATCAAGGACCAGATTGTCAAGGAGTAGTGCACTCAAGGCAAACCTGAGAACGGTATTTTTCATGTTAAGAAATCTTTTGGACTATTGATTAGCCATTTACTTTCTGTGTTGGGGTTAAAACTAAGGGATAGCCTAGCTGTTCATCCCACAAAAAGGTTGTTTGGGAAAATTAATGAGAACCATAGGAAGAGGAAAGCTAACCCCTCCCCCAATAAGGCAAAGAAGGGTAAAAAGCCAAAGAAAGTCATTTCTAAGTCTGAAGTTGTTGCACCTGGCACCATGCCCACAAATGAAGAATCACAGGAAGAAGTGAATCAAAGCCAACAGTCACAACCACAAGGGGAGGCCCTTGATACTGAGCAGGTCACTATTATGGCTCAGGACCAGTCTCAAGTGGCTCAGGATCTTGCCACTGCCAACCCTGTTGAAGCTGGTATTGAGCAAGAAGGAGTCATAGAAGATGTACCAATAGTTGTTGATGACTAAATCAATATTGCTGAGGAGATGGCAAGGTTCAATGCCTGGCTTTCCTAAAAATTAAGTTGATCTAGAACACAAGAAGAAACAATTAGCCATATGCATGTTGGGGAGGATTAGGTGATGGAGATGGTGGATTCCAATGAATTGTTTGAGCTGATAGATACAAGGAAACTCATAGACTTTTTCAGAATTGAAGCTGCAGCCCATAAGAGGCACATCATCAGGAAAGGCAAGAGAGTTGTTGGAGTAGAATCACCACAACAAAGCGATGACAATGAGGATAATGATAATGGTGGTAATGGACCTGGATCATGTCCTGCACCCCAAGCAGAAGAACAAGCACAAGCTCTAGGTATGGAGGAAGAAAGGGATGAAGAAGAATTTCCTGAGAAGGTTGATAGACATGATAAATCTGTTGATGAGCAGCCAAAGGAGATGAAAGTTGAAAAAGAAGCTGAAAAGGAAACATCTAAGGAGGAAAGTTATGAACATGAAGTTGAACCAGAAGTTGAGAAGGGTACAGATGAAGCTGAGAAGGAGGATGTGATGGCAAAAGAAGGAGACCCTAAGGATAGTGAGCCTCAGGAGGCACCTAGGGGTGAGGATAAAGATGATGATGAGATTCATGATGAAGTTGGCTATGAAGGATCAATTAGCAGTAGTTTTGAGATCCTTGATAGTGATGATGTAGAGGTTGTCAAGGATCAGCCAGATGTGGATGAGGTTGTTCAAGAGGTGGTGGCTAAGAATGATGAAGCTCATTGCATGGATTTGGTAGTTTATCAAGGTCCTATCATTACTGAACCCTCATCAACTGAACCCTCACCAGCTGCACTCTTCATTGACCATGTTGTTCATGAACACATCAACAATGCTGTCAAATGCATGCTATCTGCAGTTGAGGAGCAAAGCAAAGCCATGAAAAGCTTGCTGGATTACTTTGAATGTCATCACCCCAGAGATGAGCAACTCAAGGGCAGTATTTGTTTGAGTCTTCAAAAGCTTACCAAGAAAATGGGTAGTGTTATCCAAGATATGGAAACTGCAGTTCATTCACTCAAGCAACTCCTCCCAAGAACAATTGTGGCCAACACAGATTTCATTGAAGAAAAACTGAAGGATGCCACAAAGGCAAACATGGACAGCTTCAATCTTATTGAGAAGAAGATAGAACTCTCTGAGCTGAACATGAACATCAATTTAGACAGAAAGATTGAAGAAAATGAGGAAAGGATGAAAAATGTAGAGAAAACTTTGGCCAGTATCCTCAAATCTCAAGAAGAACAAACCAAAGCTCACCAAGCCCTCACAGATCTTCTCCTCACCAACTTTTTAGGTGATTCCAAAAAGGGGAAAAGTTCAGGGGGATCTTGGAAAGAGCAAAGAGGTCATCATCAGCAGAGTTTTGGAAGCTCAAAGGGAGGACATGGAGGACCTATCCCGAGAAAAGTTATTGAGCCAAAGTTCAATTCATCAGAGATGCTGACAGGCAAGGAGCTAGATGAATTCAAGAAGCTATATGATACAGGATTTTGAAAGAAAGGAGTGAGCAGACATGATGCATTTTTCTACTTCTGTGAGTGAAAGAAGGGAGAAAACATTATGAAGGCTATGAAGAGGAAGAAAGGGTGCAAAGGTGGTGAAATGACTATTACAGAATCTATAGAGGAGTTTGAGAAGCTGTTTAGAGATGGAGCATTTGGACATAGATCAGATGAAACATATACAAAGTCTTGGGCAGGTTGGCAGGATGTTCACAACTATATCTTCTTTCCAAGGAGAAGATAAATTTTAAGCCTATTTTGTACTGTACTATAATGTTTTGTGTGATTAACGTTTTGTAAAACATTTTTTATGCATTCGAGTAAAGCCAGTTTTACTGTTTACTCTGTTTCAATTATCTGTGGTTTTGGCATCATCAAAAAGGGGCAAATTGATAGGTTTGATTGTATTAGGTTTTGATGATGCTATGATTGAGTGTTGTAGTAATTGAATGCTAGATTAAATATTGCATAGGGAAACTTAAACAGGTTAGGGTTTGAAGATTTAGTGTTGGAAGAATCAGGTTTGATGAAGCAGTTAAGACTGGAACAGCCAAGTCAGAGACAGTCGAGGTTGTAGAGGCAGTCGAGGTTGCCGAGGCAGTCGAGGTTGCAGAGGCAGTGGAGGTTGCAGAAGCAGTCGAGGTTACAAAGTGCAGAAGCAGTTGAGGTTGCAAAGCGCAGAGGCAGTTGAGGTTGCAAAGCGCAGAGGCAGTTGAGGTTATAAAGCACAGAGGCAGTCAAGTTTGCTAAGCAGAGAGGTTATCGAGGCAGTAAAGCCCATAAGCAGTCGAGGTTGAAATACACAAAAGCAGTCGAGGTCAGACCAGTCAAGGTTAGACCAGTCTAGGTAGATCCAGTCTAAGGCAAGAAGCTAAGATAACCCTGGTCAAGCCACATTAGCACTTATTGTGTCAGAAACCGTAGATGATGATGCGCTAAATCAAGAATGCTAAAATATTAATTTTAAATGATTTGAATTTAATTCTAAATTATTGGATATGTTGAAGACAATCAGTAGAATATAAAGATCACGGGATACTGAGTCATGCAAAAAGGCAAGTTAGCTTTTTGAAAAAGGTAATACCGGTATTTTGGAAAACCTAGTTCAGCAAGGAAAGCTCTGATCAGTATTCAGGAAAAGGGAAAGAAGATCAAGACCACTAGATCCACTAAATTCGAGAATTCCAGAAGATTCAAAGGAAAGATGGAGATCATATTCAATGGCTCTCCAATGGTATAATTTTCAAAGACTAGATAAATACCCAGACACGAAGAAGGAAGACATAACTTTTGAATTCAATCTGTGAGAACTCTTCGTGCATTTTTGAGCATATAATCCACGTCCACAATATTGAGCTAAAGCCTAATCTGTGAAGAAACATCCACTGAGGCTAAAAAAATCACTATTGTGTGATTCATCATCATCAACTCAAGATTATTCTTTATTCTTAAAGATCGGTGAAGTGGTGCATCCACGAAGGGCTGAAGATGAGTGAAGTAGTTGAGTGCGAAGAAACTGCAAAGTTGGTGAAGCAGCCAAGGGTTGTGAGGGATCAAAAGCAGTTGAAGAACTCATGTGGTGCTTCATTCCTTCGCCATCTTGAGTTCTTCAACTGCTGGAGCAACTGGAAGTTGTGAAGGAGCAGAAAGTGTGATAGCAATTGAATGCACACATCGAAGGAACAACATTGAATGTTTCGGTCATTAAGTTGACTCATCACTATTCTATTGGTGTATGAAAAACAATAGTGAAATTCCTCCTACATCACAAGGAGAAGAGAGGAGTAGAGGATAACACCACCTCGAACCTCTATATTTTCATGTGTCATTTTATATTTCTAGCATCACATTCCACACACACACACAAACAGCATAACATTGAACAAGTATTAAAACAATTTTGAAAACTTTAAATTAAAAAGGGCTATATAAATTATTCGCTACACAACACTTTTAAAGATGAAAGAGTTTAAAAACCTACAAGTTCATTCACACTCACCCCTCCCTCTCTGAACTTGTAGAACCCCTATTTAGGGACCAACAGGATGGCAGTGGGTCGAGTCGGGGACCGGTTTCGTCACCTCTGACCCATTACCCGACGATAAAAATTTCCACCCATCCTCGACCCACCCCCGAATGGGTGACAAGTTGAGAAGATGAATGTTTTGGGTCATTTGAGATTTTTGGACTTTTGCCTTGTGGGGATTTTGTGGCACTTTAGGGTGTGAGGGGCCATTTCAGCCCCCTTATTCTCCCATTTGTTGCTGCAGCCGCATAGAAGAGAGGAAGAGAGGGTTTGAGAGTGTTCATGAGGGTTCCAAGGAGACTTGAGAGATTTTTGCCCATTTCTTCACTTGGGATCTTCGGAGTTGGCTTGTTCTTGCCCTGGATTCGACCATGACAGCGTATAGGAGGAGATCGGACATCCATTTCGTGGATCTTTTGAGGTATTCCACTTGTTCATTTCGGTTTTCATGGTTTCCCATTGTTCTTGATATTTTTGGATGAGTGATTTGAAGCATGACATGTTCTTGATGATGTTTATGGGTTGAGTATCATGTTGGTGTCGTCCAAATAATAAGACGGTACCTCGCAGTACAGATATGAAGGTTAAGGGATGTCGAACCCAAGGGAGAACTCTAATTAGCGTCAGAAGAAATTATAAATCTCGAGTGCAGGAAAATAAATCTTTTTTGTGTTTTTATTTGTAGCAGGAAAATTAAAGTGTAGGAATTTAAATGGATAAAATTAAGGGGCGTTCAGATTAGGTTTGATTTAAATCTGGCCGGCTCCCAAGTGACACTTCCAAAGAGATCACACGCAGGAAATTAATATTAATTAGGTCTAAGTTTAGCAAAAGCGCCAACTGCCTAGCAAACTTAGAAACGTCAAGTCGTGGTTGTCAGGCACATTTTTAATCCTGAATTCTAGAAAAGCTAGCAGACAATAAAATCTAGAAGGGTCACACTATGTTTGTCAGACAAGTCGTTGATCCTAAATTCTAGAAAAGTGTGAAGGCAGCAAATGCAATTTATACAACCTAATTTATTAAAATCACTAGCATGCAGGGAGACATTAAACGATAAATTAATTCTAGATTTAGATTCGAATTTATCCTTGCGAAGGTTGTCAATCAACGGAAGGAATAAAAATTAAATTTTTAATAGTCTAGAAAATAAAATACCCGTCTCACAATTCATAATAAGCAGGTTCGATCACAAGGGCAAATCACAACCAAAAATAATAAATACAAAACCCAATACCTAAACAAAATACGAACCAAGATAATGGAGCAGAAACGGGCATCACAAGTAGACTGTTACCACCACCCGGACACGTGAATCTTGAAATCCTCTTGATCGGCCTCTCTCCGCAGTCGTCAATCGCCTCAAAATCGCCCGTCGTCGTCACCGTGGTCGAGGGTTTCGAGAAGGAGAAGAGTATTTTCGTCCGCAGAAGCGTCGGCGCTATTTAAAACGCTTCTTGGAATCAGTCACGGTCGTGTTGCAGCTTCACAGGCGTGACCAATGCCTCTACTAGCTACTGATTGCCTCAATTTAACGCTATTGTGCTCCCCCTTCATTCTCCGCGCACTAGGCTTCAAATTGACTGCAAGCTGCTGCGCTGCTTTGGTGGACTGATGATAGGCCGCTGCTGGATGCTGGTCTTCTTCGAATGTGGGTTGCTACTAATGCTCCTTGTGGGCTGCATAACACACTTCTTCATGCTGATACAACTCACGCTGCTGCCTGCTGAATCATTGGCTGCGGCTGTTGCTAGGCTTCAATTGGTGGGCGGTTGCATGGGCTGACATATTGGGTTGTGTATTGGGCTCTTAATTGGCAATGAGTGGGCTGCATCTTGGGCTTATAATTGCCGCAGCTGGCAGCGCTGAGCTACAATGATTAATGTTGAAGGCTGCTTCTTTACTCACGCTGAACCGCAGCTACTTTGCTGCACTGGATGCACGCTGCCGAGTGGATTGCAACGTGAATGGATTTGAACTCCACCAAATCATGTGATTAAATTAATTGACATGCAGGCAAGCTAAAACACACCATTTCGCATCATAAAAGACCTGAAAATTACATGAACAAAACACATATAAAATAGGTCTTTTAACCAATAATTAAACACAGCAGCATTTATTAATGACTAAGCTAAAACAATAAATAAAACTAATCTAAACTAGCGAATAAAATGCTAAAGGACTAAAAATATAGAAGTAAATAAGTAATTTTTCATGACTTATCACATTTAATGCATGCTTTGTGACTTGTTTAAAGTGTTAGAAGTGAGATTGGGTTGTATTTTGCTCGGATTCATGTTCGATGATTTTATGCAGATTGTGCAGCTGTCGGGGCCGGATATCCGGTCGCGAGACCCGGATATCTGGATGTTCCAGGTGCGGGGCAGATATTCGTCCATGGAAATCCGGATATTCGCATCTACACACACCTGCGACAATTTTTTATCTTCTTCACCATGATGTAGTCCGAATTTAAGAAACGTTAAAGAACAAAAGTTGTAGATCTCGACGTTTCCTATAAGTGGCGAGTTGGATCACCTCAATCGGACATCGTATGAGAAAGTTATGACTGTTTTAGTGAAAGGTGTTGTAGGGAGTTTTTCATGGACCGTTGGAGGTTTCGGCACTTTCGGTTTTGCATGATTTTAACCCGATCACTTGGAGATGATCTTAGAGACTTGTGTTTGAATTGATTTATCACTTTTTAGTGATTTCTTAAGGCTTTGGCTGTTTGGTTCCACCGTTTTAGCGGTGTTTGAGATTTTGTTCATGATTGTGTGCTAGGATCCTTTGGTGACCCTTTCGATCGAATAGAGCTCGCATGTGAGCTTTCTTGGTAATTGTGGACCTTCATTGCTCAGATGAGATGTAATATGAGATGGTCGGTGTGTGAGCGCGCGCGCACACACACACACACACATATATATATATATATATATATATATATACTAGGGGTACCCCCGTGCACTGCACGGAAAAAAAATAAAAATTATAAAATATCAACCATATAACACCATATAACATTTTAAAAACATAAAATAATAAAAATAATAAAAATTAACTCTTCATCTTCCTTTCTCTTTCTTCTCTTTAATTCTCTCTTTTCCCCACATATCTTTCTCTCTTATTTAATTCTTCTTTCCCCTCTCTCTTCATCAATACATATGTCTATTTATCATTGGTCTATAAAATGTGCTAGTCACAACTTGTATCATTAATTATTTGTCTATAATGTTTGTCTACAATTAAAAAAAGTGCTCCTATATTTTATATATATATATATATATATATATATATTATTTTCATTGATTTTTCTTACGGTCATCTAATACCGATTGTACCTAATGGTTTTGAGCATCTTCATGATTATAATGTATGATTTGGACCCTCGGGTCAGGAGGGCACTTCTCCTGCATGGACTTCTTTTGTTAGATTTATAAACTTTCATGGTTGGATTTTACTCATTATTATGAGTTGGTGATTTATGAGATGTGACGTTTTCCTTTTAATTTTCTATGATCCCCACCTCATTCTCTACGATTTTCATGTGTTGTATTTATATGCATAGGTTGATATGCATGGTTCAATGATGGATTTAACCCTCGAGTCGTATTGACCTATTCGTCCTACGTGTACTATTTCATGGTGTGTTTAAGAGCAAGTTTTAGACAAGGTTCATGACTTCTTTTATTGCCTCGTGAGAGATGTTATTTTGGGATCATTGTCACATGAATTTTAAGTATTTACCTGCTCCATCTGTTTTTCCCTTCGATCGTCACCTACTTTGAATGCTTTGTGGTTTTGATGAAGCTCCTTATTGTTAAATGCTCTCTGACCGCTGTCGTTTATCGATCAACACAAATAACCCTTGTCTATGGATGGATTACTCAAAATAAACTGAGTAAAGGATGAGCAAGGGGTCGAACCCACAGGG
>JAOWBR010174054.1:0-20203 GCA_028571145.1 Dionaea muscipula
GGTCCGAATTTGAACCAATCAGACTGAGTTAGGACAGGATTTTCCCCCCGACCGATTCTACCCGACTACAGCTATAGGGCACTCGCTACGGCCGTAGCGATGTGCCCGACTATGGCCGTAGAGCTCCTCTACGACCGTAGCATACTGCCTTGACACACTTGTCCGGCTACGGACGTAGCGTCCGGTTACTACCGTAGTGACCTACCCGATCACAGTCCTAGTAACCCTGCTCAGCCGGTAGAACCTTGCTCAGCCATGGCCGTAGGGCTCCCGCTACGACCGTAGCGACCTGTTCGACTAAAGCCGTAGAGCTCCTCTACGGTCGTAGTACCCTACTTGGCTACGCCCGTAGGGCCTGCGCTACGACCGTAGTGCCCTATTCAGTTGACCTTGTCCGGCCTCCACCTGCATTGTATTACAGTGCACGATCATTTTTCGACTCGGCCTCGCTCGGTCCGGCCTTACTCCGCTCAGTCTTGTCTTCCCTCGGCCCAACCTCCGCTTGTCTATCCCAATTCTCTTTGCCCAACCGTGACTGATCTCTCTCTCTTTTTTTCTTTTTATTTCCTGGTTCTCCTCGCACGCAGGGGTTTTCGGTCATTTTTCATACGTGTGCTGATTTAGGTATCGGAGTCGTCTTCCCGAGGTCACACCTCGAGATACGTATAAAGACAAACAAAAAAACATTCAAAAAATGACCCAGTCATTTCTCCACCTATTTTGTTCCAATTTTAACTGAAAAAATGACATATCTAAAATTTAGTTAGATAAATGACACACCATTAAGCTTTAATTTTTTTTTTTTCTCCCGTTGATTTGGGCGAAAAATGGAATGACCCTAGCAATTTTTACATCTTACAAACTTACAACAACATTTCGTACGATGGTATAAAAGGAAAATCGAAGAGGCTGATCCAAATGAGAAGCTATAAATGAACCGATTAAAACCACAGCTTGTATCATTACATTGCACAACCAAATCACTAACAGTACCAGAGGAGCCAGAGGGAGGAGAAAGGAAAATGGCCGCTGTCTTTTCTTTTCACCCATATCCACCCACAGCTCCACACTCCCCATGTAAAACCAACAAAAATTTCAGCTCTTCCACAAATCCCTCTCTCAACTCCAAAAGACCACCACCCTCCATAAACTGTTTTCGGCTACCGGAATCCGACCCGCCGCCGGCTGTCCAGACCTTCTGGCAATGGCTTTCCGATGAAAGGGTAGTCTCAGCCAAGTTTCCGGCTAGGCCTGGGTTGGTCCCAGAAGGCCTAGGACTGATAGCCCAGAGGGACATAGCTAGAAACGAGGTCGTTTTGGAAGTGCCCAATAGGTTTTGGATAAACCCAGATACTGTGGCAGCCTCTGAGATTGGGTCTGTTTGTAGTGGCCTTAAACCTTGGGTCTCTGTTGCCCTGTTTCTGATCAGAGAGAAGAAGTTGAGGGATGGATCTAAGTGGAAAATTTACCTTGATATACTCCCAGAGTACACCAATTCAACTATATTTTGGTGGGTTTTGGTTCTTTTGATCATTGACATTGGAAATGTTGGTGGGTTCTGATTAATTTGATTGCTTGCATTTGTGGTATGTGTTAGTAGTTGTTTTGTTGCTGCTGTTGCTTTTTTTTAGGGTTATGATGAATGCTTGTTGGTCCTTTTCAGTGCAGGTCAGAAGAGGAGCTCTCTGAGCTTCAAGGTTGGTTTCATATCCTTCCTCTTGCTTTTGCTTTCGTGGAAACAATTTTTGGATAAATTGGGCAATAATTCCAATCTATACTTGTTAATTTTGGTGATGTTGATTTCTTGGTTATCGTGGAGTTGGAGAGTCCACTGGACATTGTAGTCTATATGTAGTTCTATTGTAGAGCGCATTATATTTGTCGGATCTTGTATGCACCTGTCTTTGGATAGGTGTGGCTGAACCCACTTGATGGAAAGTGGTCGTGGAAATGATGATGATGTGGTTCTCATCGTGAAGTTATTAACTTATAGAAAGTGATGTTGATCTTGTTTTTTTTTTGTTTTTTAAGGTGTGCATATTTGTATTTGATGTGGTGTTTGCAGGAACTCAACTATTGAGAACAACTTTGGGAGTGAAGGAGTTGGTACAGAATGAATTCCATAAAGCAGAAGAAGTAATACTTTCACATCAACAGCTTTTCCCTTCTCCTGTGACACTAGATGACTTTGTTTGGGCATTTGGCATTCTAAGATCTAGAGCATTTTCACGGCTGAGTGGTCAAACTCTTGTTCTAGTTCCTCTCGCCGACTTGGTAAGGAACATCTCTTCTTATAACTCCCTCTACTTGTGAAATGAGGGTGCATTATCCTTTACTCCATTGCATCATAGATTATACTTTAAGTGTGATACCCCATTCTCATTTGGCTGAGTGAGAAAATTTTGACATTTGATATTTTCAACCTTATCAACACCGCTTAATATTTTCAAGATGAAGAGGACAAAAGAGCCCGTTAAGATGTCCTTGGTAGCGCTCAACATTTATCTTTTTCGAGCTAGATAAAAACAAAGAGTTTGTTAAGGTGTGATTGACAGAAAGAACCCTAGGTCTGGGGCTTGACATATGACGAGTTTTAAACCCTTCTTGTTTCCATTAATCCTCAAATCACAACCATTTAGTGACATTCTTCATACCGTGCAATTTTACTGAGACGGGTTCACATCATCACAAAACATGTGTTTATGAAATGTCAAACATGTGTTTATTTATAAGCATCTCAGTAAACAAGTGATGGTGGTGGTTACCCTGTTCATTTAGTATGAGGAATGAGATAACATGAGTTCCTTATACCATTGAATTCCTTCACGAGATGTCTAACACCTCGTTTGGTTCATAGGAAATGGGAGGAATTATAAGGAAAATAATAACTTTCCTGTGTTTGGTTTGATTTTAAGTATAACAAGTGAAATGAATGAGAGGAAATTAGAAGGAAAACTTTTTCTTTCATTTCTTTTAAATGATCTCCTCCAAATTTGGGGGAATTTGGAAGGAAAGGAAATGAAAGTTTTTAGTTTAAAACTATCAACTTTCCTTTCATTTCCTTCCATTTTAAACCAAACAAAAACAATAAAATAAAAGGGAAGTTTATTTCCTTCTATTTCCTTCAATTTAAACCAAACAGGGGAAAGTGAAGTTACTTTTTCTTTCTTTTCCGTTCCTTTCTTTTCTGTTCTATTCCTTTCCATTCTTTTTCTTTAATAAATCCGAGCCAAACGTGTCTCAAGTTGTAGAACGTATTGTCATGCTTCTAACTATATATACCTAATGAAAACAATGGTTATCAGATCAATCACAGCCCTAACATAACAAGAGAAGATTATGCATGGGAGATCAAAGGAGCCGGTCTTTTCTCAAGAGACCTCTTATTTTCTCTACGCAGCCCTGTGCCTGTCAAGGCTGGTGAACAGGTATCTATCTATCTCCGGCTTTGCTTTGTTATATATAAAGCATAACCAGAATCTCCTAATTATGTCAGTGATATGCACACACAGGTTGATTCCTTTTCTAGTGGTTTCTCTTGAATTTGAATACAAACTAGTGGTAGATGACATTGAGTTAGCTATACAACTAACTTGAACTCAACTTGTAATATCATAGGCCCTGACCTGAGCTGATTGGATTGAGGTGACATTACACAGGTTTTGATCCAGTATGATTTGAACAAGAGCAACGCCGAATTGGCTCTAGATTACGGTTTCACAGAGTCGAGGTCAGAACGCAGTGTATACACCCTAACATTAGAGATACCAGAGTCGGATCCGTTCTTTGGAGAGAAGCTAGACATTGCGGAATCAAATGGACTGGGTGAAACTGCTTACTTTGATATAACCTTAGGCCAGCCTACTCTTCTTCCTCCCACCATGCTTCCATACTTGCGGCTAATAGCGCTTGGAGGAACCGATGCCTTCTTACTGGAATCTTTATTCATGAACTCCATTTGGGGTCATCTCGAGCTTCCGGTTAGCCGTGCCAACGAGGAGCTTATATGCCACGCCATGCTCACTGCTTGCAAATCTGCTCTTTCTGGCTACAACACCACTGTCAAAGAGGTAGTAATTACTAATTACATTACCTTTCCTTGTATCTATTCTACTTTCTTGTTTCTATTCTATCCTCAGTGGCAAAACTATTACTGCAGGATGAAAAGTTGTTCGAGGAGCGAAATCGTCTTGATCCAAGATTGGAAATCGCCGTCAACATAAGATTAGGGGAGAAAAAAGTGCTGCAACAGATTGATGAGATCTTTAGAGGGAGGGAAATGGAGTTGGATGGTTTAGAGTATTATCAGGAACGAAGGCTTAGGCAACTGGGATTGGTTGGAGAAGAAGGCCAACTCATTTTCTGGGAATCAAAGTGAGACTCATGAGCAGTACTAGTTAGTAGAGCTTATCAAGCCACCCTGGCCTAAGCTCATAAATTTGGTCTCCAAGGCCAGATCAATGCTGGGATTGATTTTCCAGTTCGTAAGATGCTTAATGATCAACAGCTTCTTTGCCTCTCGGACTCTAAAAGTTACGATATAAGAAGAGAGATTGTGAAAAAAAGGATTAAATGTTTTACTATTAATCCATTGAACAAGTCGTTTGATTATCTTGGATTAAACGCGAGATTATATGTCATTTTATTAGGTGGGATAACCAATAGTTAAAAAAGGGTGGTATTATTTATGCAATGATTTTATAAGATAAAAGAAATGAGGGATTAATGATATAATGTAATAAAAATCAATCAAATATATATTTTAGTAATACAGGTAGATTAATAGTGTAATCTGATATTTTGTTTAGGTTTTGAGTTCAAAGAGAAAGTCTAGGCTTGCTGTGAATTTGGCTTTTAAATGTTCGAAAATGTGAACCATGAGTTGAAATTTTACATATCGATCAACTGCTTAAGCCTAATCACTGTAATTAATTCGAGAAAAGGGCAATATTTATTTCACCTAATCGGAGGGTCTTGGCGTCTGCGTGATTTTATTTTTTTTTAAATAAAAAAGTGATACATTATGGTTTCTTATAATTAAAAAATATTAGTATATTACCGTTTTATTTAAAAAAATTTGTAAAAATCGCATATATCCTTGTCAGAACTCATGAGGGTGTGCGCAAGAAAGGTCTCCACAATCCGACACAACACAAACTGCACGTCGCCAGGACGAATAGAAAACTGCCACGTCAGACCGAAACACGTAACAGTTGTGACCCAAAGCCACCCAAGCGCCATGTGACTCCATCCCCCTTCGAGGTGCAAGAACTCCGAGCTCCGGTGAAATAAGCCACCCTCTTCATCCTCCACGGCCGATCACTCGCCGGAGGAAGCAGAATTCCTTTCTGTCTCCGTCTCCGAAACCCTGACGTGCTTCCACAATCCCGAACTTACCAGCACCGTCGGTCGCCATGATCAGCAGAGCCGCTACTCTCTTAGTGGTGGTAGCGGTCATAGGGTTTCTGCCAAACCTCTCCGAATCGCTGCGTTTCGATCTCCAATCTGGGCATACGAAGTGCATCGCAGAAGATATCAAGAGCAACTCCATGACCGTCGGTAATTACCATGTCCAGAACCCTAACGAGAACACCCCCTTACCCGATTCTCACAAGCTCACCGTCAGGGTAAGCCCCTCCTTGACAGACTTCGTATTGGTGTTGAAATTATTATTATTATTATTTTTCGGTTATGGATTGAATTTGGGTTTTGATTTTGGTGGAAAAATGGTGGGGGTAGGTGACGTCGTCGTATGGGAATAGCTATCACTATGCCGAGCATGTGGAGTCAGGCCAGTATGCTTTCACGGCGGCAGAGTCCGGGGACTATATGGCGTGCTTTTGGTTGCCGGATCATAGTCCTGCGATCACTGCGACAGTTGATTTTGAATGGAAAACTGGGGTTGCTGCAAAGGATTGGGGTAATGTGGCGAAGAAAGGTCAAATTGATGTGAGTTTGAAATTCCCTTTTTCCAATTGAATTCATTCTTGCTTTTCTGCTATTTGCATTGCTTCCATGTTTAAATTTTGGTTGCCAAAGTTTGAACGGTAACCCGCAAGCAAGCACTTGTCAATGCAGATAGTGATCTGCTGCTCAACTCTGAATTTAGGAAGACAGATTGAAGAGTTGACATGGCAAACATATATTCAACTAGGATAGGAGAGTCCTTGGCCATATTATATTGCATAACATTTTTGTAATGAAGTTTCTGCATTGGTGATTCTGAGATGCTTATTCTTGTATTTGGTGAGTTAAAACTTTTCTTGGCAAATTTTTTTTTGTTTTGTGTTTTTATCAACCTGTATGTGCATGCTGCAAGGATAGCCTATTTCATTAGTGCAGTTCGTTGTCAGTAATGCTGTGCACAGGAGAAAACTATGGATTTTAGAGTGGCCCTTGTAGGTATAAGCTAGGAAGTTATTGTTCCCTTTGGTCATAGTACTTTGTTGTTTTGTTTTTGATAATGTGTGTCTTGTAGCAAAAGGAAGAAGCTAGTAAGAAGTGTATTGACTGTAATGAGGATATGCACAATAGAGCTACAACAAGTGTAGTTGGAGGGGACATGTGATTTTCTGGTCAAAATTGGAGTTCACCAGGGCTCTACACTAAGCCCATTTCTTTTGGTCTTGGATCTAGATGAATTCTCTGAAAGTATTCAAGGGGAAGTTTCTTGGCATGATTTTAATGGATAAGACTAAAGAAAGTCTAGAAAATAAATTGAAGGATTTGTTATGGGATCCGAGGAAAAGGGTTTTAAAATTAATAAGAATAAAAGGGAATGAAACTAAGAAAATCTAAAAAACCCTTTATTCTAAAAATCCCCGCCTAGGCTCGGCTTAAGCGCTAGGCCCTCCTCGACCATCCGACTAGTGTCTAGACGCTAGGCCCCCTTGAGATATAAAAATAATTATATGTATATATATATAGACAAATCTTTCATTAAAGATGTCCTTAATAGTAAAATTAGAGTTGACTTTTTTAGGCCATTTGATTTGAGAGATCAAAGGCTGAGATTGATTGGTAGTGGATGAATAGTAAAACACTGTTGGTAGTGGGTGAATAGTGAGACGGTGCATTGTTCATCTGAAATTGAATCATGACCTTTGATTTGGAGATCCAATCGTCCAAAAAAAGTCTGCACTACTGTTTAAAAATGGATGTCCACAATGGAAGGGGAGTTTGTGTGTGTATATATATTTAAAATAAAAAATATATAATTAATAATTAATGCTATATTTTAATATTTTCACCTTTATTATTTTTACTATTTCTTATTACTATTGGGCATTTGATATTTTTGGATTATATTTGTTATTTTTTTTTGTTCATCGTAATAAGATTTTAAAGGACAGGAGGAAAAATATTATTAAATAAATTAAAAAAGTCTAATTTCTAGGCTCCGATTAATCCCTCCAGAGGTTAGGCCTCCCTTGACCGTCCGACTAGCGCCTAGCATTTTTTAGAACCTTGAAAAAACCTGAAATAAAATTATTAGATCGGACTTGAAACTTTTACAACTCACTATGATAGATGCTCTCAAACCGTTCAGAATGACGGAAACGGATCCATATAACTGACCCTACGTCCCTACCTAGTAGAATAAAAACCGAGATGATGATGATGAATAGAAGGGAATATATGAGATGCACTTTTAGCAAATTTGGGGTTAGGTGTTGCGCAAGTCGTGGTTGATGACTGTGGTTTTACTACAATGAATATTTTTCGGCACCTTGGATCTATTAATCAAGATGATGAAAATATAGTTGCGGATGTGATACATAGGAATGATAGGATCAACATAAGGTGATAAAAACGGAGGAGCGCATCAAGTGTCTTTTGCGATAAGATGGTAATTTAAGGTTAAAAGGTCAATCTATAAGATGGTAATTAGACCTCAATGATGTATGGATCAAATTGTTGGGCAGTAAAGAAGAGTCATGCTAATGAGAGGCATTACCTTCAAAGTTCAAAGTAGGAAATGAATAAATCCGTAAACATGTTGGGGTAATACCGGTGATTGAAAAAGTGAGAGAGAATCGTCTGAGATGGGTGAGGCATGTTTGACATAGGTTGTTTGAGGCTCTAGTTAGAAGGAGAGATATGATTTAGATAGAGGGAGCCTGAAGAAAACTTGGAGGAAAGTGATTACGGAGGATCTCAAGACGACGTTGCAACTTACCACGGTCAATGCTCTAAATCGTGCAAATTGAAAAATACGGGATACATGTGATTAATCTCAGCAAGTGAGAAAAAGGTCTTGATGACGACGATGAAAGCGTGTCTTATAGCGATCGCATTGGAGCCAAGTGCATTGTATTCTTTCAGCAGAGGAAGTGTACTTGTCATCAGTGATGCCTTTCGGGATAAAATCCTGGAAATTAATAGTAGTTAAGAAAAAAAGAGCTGCTTTTGTCTAGATGTCAATTTTTAGTTCATTTTGGAACTTTTGTGTTCCCAATTTTCTTGCAATGTATAGCTGGTAAGTTCAGGATTATTTCTGCTACTAAGGTTCTTACTTATTATCCTGGAACGTCTGTTTTTTTGCCACCATTTATTCCAATACCAGGTTATGGAGTTGGAGTTAAAGAAGCTGTTGGACACCGTAAACTCAATCCACGAAGAGATGTTTTATCTTCGAGACAGGTGAGAGAGCTAGGCTCCCTCCTTTTTGATAAAAAGATTTCAGTCTGATTAATTATATTGGAACACGAAGAAGATGCCATGTTTGTTGATGATTGCTCATTCGGTGGCATCGGTTGGTTTGCAGGGAAGAAGAGATGCAAGAGCTTAACCGGACAACCAACTCAAGAATGTTTTGGCTCGGTTTTCTTTCGCTATTTGTTTGCCTGTCGGTGGCGGGGTTGCAATTTTGGCACTTGAAGAACTTCTTTGAGAGAAAGAAGCTCCTTTAACCTGGTGGAAAGTGGAAACTAGATGGAGGAGGATACATTTTCATAATCGCCTTTGTAAAAACCTCGAGGCCGTGAAAATTTTACTATGAAATAGAGATCTTCTCATAGTTGATTTTTACTTAGTTACTATATATCTATCGTATTTACGATGCTCGAATACTTCAGGGGCCATATAGCTAGGTCGATTAAGTTCATTCATTTAGTTCATCATTAGGAGCTTCTTGGGAAGTTCACACTGGGAGCAGTTTGAGAGCTAATTACTAGCATCAAGTAAATTCATAAGGAGCACAGATTGAATATTGAACTACTGCTGTAAAAGGTAAAAATTAAGAAAATACATGCTGCTCTGCTCACTTAAAATAATTAATTAATTCCAGAAACCAAAAGGCATCACCCTCTTCGCAAAACACATGCCAACAAGTCGGTAAAAAGCCAAAGTAGACTACGGCTCAGGTGAAGCTCATCACCCTGTGGAAATTCTTGCTCACTTTTCACTTGGAAAATCTCTCCTTGACTTGTTGAATTGAAATAGTATAAACAACAACTTCTGCATTAGAGTTATGGTACTAATCTCACTATCAAGTATCAACCAGTTGCACACAAAATCAACAACGATGTCAAAGAATGATTGACGAAAAGATAAATGAGAGAAAATTACCATCTTGAGAGTTGACGTCAGCGCCGAACTCGAACAAGCAATCGGCTACATCGATCCAGCCGTGGAGAGAAGCTACATGAAGCGGAGTCTGGTCATCGTAACCCCTAGCATTAACCAACGACCGATCCTCTTCAAAGTGACTAATTCCACTATTTTTTCAATTGGTATCAGAACTAAGTTCTTGACTTGGTTGATTGTTTATGTTGGACAATAGAAGCGAATCTGAGTATAATGATTACTCTAAATGGTTCAAACTACTACACCTGGAAGGATAAGATGGAATATCTACTGTTATCACCACTTTTTGGTTTCGGTGACGTGGACGCGTTCCCGGGTGCCACCTGTCTGCCACCTGTGCTCCGGATATCCGCTGCTTTTGAATCTCCGCTGGCTCAGGAGTCTGCTGCCTAACGAGTCCGCTGCCCAACTTCCACGTTAGAGGGACCCGAGGTTTTCGCCCCGGGAATACCCCTCCGACATTCAAATTAGTTTTTGATCCAAATGCTGGAAATTGAGGAGCAAGTTTTCCAGAGAAGACATGCGTACCTGAATGAGAGCACAATGAGCTCTATTTATAGACGTTGAGGGGGTAGACGCGAGATTACGGTTCCGCCCTTCGTACTTATTCAGGAACATTCTAGAACCCGAGGGTGTGCTCGAAAAATAACACTTGGGCTTGGGCCCGTTGACGATCCAAGCCCACCCGGAACCAAAACCCCCTCTCCAACCCGCATGGCTACCGCTCGCCCCTGCCCGGTCACTCGCCGATACTTGGCCACGGAGCTGCTCACTGTGCCACTACCTGGTGAAGGAGAGGACCGGCTGCCCGCCATGCATAGCCGTGTTGGCCGCCATCATGCATGCATCTTGTTTGGCCGCCTGCTCGCTGGAAGGGAGAAGCCACTCACTGCCCGCCCCCATGCTCACTGCTCGACGATGGGGAGCTCGCTGCTGGATGAAGTTGCTGCCCGCTGGGAGGAGCTCCACTACTCGCCAAAGGAAGCGTTCACTGCTCGCCATGAAGGAGGGTCACTGCCCGCCGACCTCGGCTGTTCGCCGTCCGCCAAGCACGGTTTCACTGCTCGCTATGGAGGAGACGACCGCTGCCCGCTACACTCCACTGCTCGCCACCCCGTGATCGGCTGTTCGCTGGAGGAAGAGCCTGCTGCTCGGTACTCGCTAACATGGAGGCTTGCGAGTGCTCGCATGGCAGCTCCGCTGCTCACCCGGAAGGACGCCACTGCTCGTATGGAGGTCGGCTGCTCGCCAGCATGGAGGAAGCCACTGCTCGCCAGACGTCCCTGCTCACTGGTCGCGTGAAGCTGCTCCACGGACCACTGTTCGCTGCCCGCCACTTCACGGAGGAGGGTGCTCGCCGGGGCCAAGCTCTACTGCTTGCCATCATGGTGCTTCACTGCTTGCTGTATGGAGGTAGAGGCCGCTGCTCGCCACTAGACACCACTGGCTGCCGGGGACTTGCTGCCCGTCGCGCCCACCTGAGTTCCATTGGCCGCGAGCACCTCCATGCACATGACAGTTCGTTCATGTTGCTCGCTCGTGCACCTGGAGTTCCACGATTACGCATGGCCTTGCATAGCCATGCAAAGTGGTCCGCTCATCGGCTAACCTTCGGGCAACTTCGCCGTTATTCACGAGGTCTCCGTTTTGTCCACGTCACCTGTCCGCGTGTCCAATGCGGGTCCCTAGGTCGTCCACATGGCACGATATGTGAGGCCTACGTGGTGGGTATTTTTCGGTGTATAACATCTACTTTACGTAAAACAATTTCATCAGCCAATGATTCTATCGAATGATTTTACTTGTAAAATAAATATGTTTATAAAATCAACACGTGTGATAATAGATTAAACCCAAGGGGAAAAGTTAGATGGAAGCCTTTATAAATGGGCTTGAATTCCTTGACCTCCTGTGGTTACGAGTTCATCACCCTTTGGGGTGGTTAACCGAAATATGTGGTTTGTGGGTTATTGCATACTTCCCAAGATTAGTCTCCAAGATGCGCGAAAACTAGTCCGAGGATACCTTGGTTATAAAAAAAAAAAAAAAAAAAATCAAACACACTATCACATCATTATTTATTCATCATTTTATCATGGACCTATCCTCTATTTTCTAATCTAGAAATCAAACATGACCTTATATCTAATGTAATAGATAGAATAACAAAAAATGATAGGATTACAATTATTTTTGATAACATGATAAAATACCCTATTTTTATACTGAGGTTTTTTTAGGTATGATATACTCATCATGTACGAGAAGACTAAAAAAGAAGCAAAAGGTCTAAAAAATCCAACAAGGGTACAGGATCGCAAGTGGACCCCACACATGGGTCCCACAACCCACTGCCACCCGAAGAAGGGTCTTATAACTGGACCCCGCAATTCGACACGTGGCTCTCCACTGGTTGATTAACATGTGCCACCGCTAAGATATCGACACATCACTCCACTCGTTGTCCGACACATGGCTCCACTCGATGGTCGACGCGTGACGAACTCAACTCCTATAAATACCCTTACTTCCTTCATTTCAAGGACCCAAAAAATCGAGAAAGTCCATACTTTTCTTGAATTTTTCATCTTCTTTTAGGTTTTCAGCTTTGCGATAAGCGAACGGACTTGACCGTCGGAGCCCTTTTCGAGGACTGTCTCGGGACGTTTCTGACGAGCTTTTTTCATGAGCAGATCATGAGTTCCGCGACCAATAACATGCAGGCTTGACAGTGAAGTGACGTGATTCGACGCATAGAAGGATAACTGGATTTTCAATCGTTATCAATTTTATATGATATATTTACAACAACTGATCTATATATTGATTTTGATTAATTTTATTAAACGTATATAAATTAGTGGATCATGATAGCAAAATATATTTTTTTTTTAACCAAGATATCTCTCTGGTTAGCTTTTACATACCTCGAAAACTAATCCTGAACAATATACAACTAGCTCACAAACCATATATTATGGTTAACCACCTCGATTAGTGATAAACTTGTAACCACATGAGGTCCAAGAACATAGGTCCATTTTTAAGGGCCTTTACCTAATCCCTATTCCCGTGACATTCTTACCCTAATTCATAAGACGCGATTCAAACCTAACAAAATAAAAAATATAATCAATTATTAAAATACATTAGAAAAAAATTTTAGAGGTGCGTTATTGATTCCGGTTAAGATTCGAGACTTTCTACCACTAGCATCCGCTATTTTACCCGATGGGAAGCACGATTGGTGTGGGTGTGAGGGCAATATAAGAGGATGGGTGGTGGGATTAAGAAGAAACACTGTTACTGTACTGTAGCATTGAGGAGATCGTGCAAATTTTCGGACAATTTTTCGGGCGCTCTGGAATTTTTGGTTGGGATTCTTATTCATTCTTGAACTCTTGGTTAGAATTTTTTATATATTTCCTTCGACAAGGAGGTTACGGCCTTACGGGGGACAAAATCGATAAAATTGAGATCAACGCGGAGTGGAGAAATAAAAAAGACAAATCAGTGGGTGCTGCTGGCTGACCTCTGGCGTAAAAAGACTTCCCCAGGTATCCCTACCCCTGTGTCTCTCCACTTCCACCCTCTTACCACTTTTCGTCCTTCATCGTTCGCCATTGACGAAGAAGCTCAACCTTCCCACTCAATCTAGGGTTTTAACTCCAATTTCAATTCACCCTTTTCCATTCCCAAAGCCAATGATCTAACACCGAAATCCCGATTCACGTCTCCAAACACATCTCCAACCATGGGCCAAGAGGGCTTCATGACCCTAAAGAGAACCGGAACCACCGGTAGCCCCACTCTCCCGACTGCCAACACCTCCGTCGCCGCCGCCTCCCGCCTACGTGGCCCACGTAGCCGCCAGATCGCGAAGACCGTCAACAACATCAAGATCACAATCCTCTGCGGATTCGTCACCATCCTCGTCCTCCGTGGGACCATTGGCCTCAATCTCGGCACTCCTGAGGCCGATGCAGAGAAGCAAAATTTGATGGAGGAGGCTAACCGGATTATCGCCGAGATCCGATCTGATGGGGCCGAGCCCGACGACGAGCCTCCACGGAACCCGAATGTCACCTTCACATTCGGGCCCAGGATTTCGTCCTGGGACTCGATGAGGCAGGATTGGTTGAGTAAGAATCCTGAATTTCCGAGTTCTGTTAATGGGAAGCCTCGGATTCTTGTGGTAAGCGGGTCTCCTCCGAACCCTTGTGATAACCCGATCGGTGATCATTATTTGTTGAAATCTATTAAGAATAAGATCGATTATTGCCGACTCCATGGGATTGAGATTGTGTATAATATGGCTCATTTGGATAAGGAGCTGTCTGGGTACTGGGCTAAATTGCCCTTGATTCGGCGGCTGATGCTGTCTCATCCCGAGATCGAATGGATATGGTGGATTGATAGTGATGCGTTGTTTACTGACATGGTTTTTGAGATTCCTATGAAGAAGTATGAGAATTATAATCTAGTGATCCATGGGTACCCTGATTTGTTGTTCGAGAAGAAGTCGTGGATCGCATTGAACACAGGTAGCATGCTGTTTAGGAATTGTCAGTGGACATTGGATCTGCTCGATGCGTGGGCGCCAATGGGTCCTAGAGGGCCGACACGAGACGAGGCAGGAAGGATTTTGACGGGGTATTTGAGTGGGAGACCGGCGTTTGAGGCAGATGATCAGTCGGCATTGATTTACTTGTTGATCACTCAGAAGGATACTTGGATGAATAAAGTGTTTGTGGAGAATTCTTACTATCTGCACGGTTTCTGGACGGGATTGGTGGACAAGTATGAGCAGATGGTTGAGAAGTACCATCCGGGGTTGGGTGATGAGAGGTGGCCCTTTGTGACACATTTCGTGGGATGTAAGCCTTGCGGGAGTTACGGGGATTATCCCGTTGAGAAGTGCTTGAAGAGCATGGAGAGGGCTTTCAATTTTGCCGATAATCAAGTGCTTAAGTTATATGGGTTCAGGCATAGAGGTCTAGTTAGTCCAAATATCAAGAGGATAAGGAATGAGACAACCACTCCTCTTGAGTCGGTGAATCAGTTTGATATTCGTCGATATAGCCAGCCAGCCACACGACAGTGAATCAAATTCCTAAGAGTACGACGAATTCCAATCCACCCTCAGAGAATCGCTGCCTCAACGAGACATTGTCAGGTGCAGCCAATGCGTGGGACCGATGATTTATACATACATATGCCAATGCTCCGGCGAGGAAGTTGAAGGTATTATGTATGTTGCCTGCAGTGCAGTTACTTTGATCCACCTGCCTATGTTAAGAAACCATCACAGTTTAGTGGATACTTACTTTGGTTGGAAATTGATTCTTATCCTTAGGTTTTGTTGTCTTGTGATTCTTTTTACTTGTGTAATCTTACTCCGAGGGTGATTGCCTGCCCGGAGCATTCTGCTTATCATGTATGTGTACTACTACTACTACACTTACTTGTTTTAGCTGCTGATTAATTTTGTGTTGTATGAAACATGCATCAGAAAATGATGATTTTATTGCTTCTAATGTTCCAAAGGGTTGTTGGTTGCATGATTTGCATCCACCAATGTTTATGTGGATTGTTGCTTGCCTAGTTGCTGGTAACGTACGTTACATGCCAACATCTGCGGGTTTCCAATGGCTATGGCTTGGAGGACTGGGTGCTTCGTGTCGTCCCTCCCCCTCCCCCTCCCCCTCCCCCTGCCCTCGTGTTTGTATTCATTCATGCACCGATTATCTCTACTCCTGCAGCTCAGCTTGCCGGAGAAAATAGAGTTCCATGCGGAGTTCTGTTCTGCTCATCTGGGCTCCCTTTACTACTACTGCAGCCAGGTGCATTTTGTCGGGCTGTTTTGGCTCTTGCAACTCCCTGAAGTTCCTTGCCAAAGATGCATTACCTCCTAAGTCCTAGCCGTGGTGATGTCAAGGATGTGGCTAGATGTGTTACCACAAGGGTCAAGGGTAACTTTTCTTATGTGGGGAGACTAAATAATAATGAGAAATTTACAGGGTGACGTGACTTAAGTAATGTGGTGGTGTAAGAATTTTTTGTGGTGAAAATAAAATCTCCCTTACCTTTTACTATGGCGGGGTATTTATTGTCAGTTGAGTTTTGCTATTTTGTATGAATTCTGAAAGGAATTCTCATTTTTATTTTTCAATTGCGCATATAACCGTCTGTCCTGAATTGTGTGCGCTGAGTTGAGTGTTTTCTTGTGTTGTGTGTCGATCCTTGGGTATGTTTTTTTTTTCGTTCTTCTTTTGTTATATTTGGATAAGTTAGTTAAAAAAAATCTATGGAATAAAAGTGGCTGGTACTATTAAGATTACTGTCAGCCGAAGACAGAGAGATCAACTTCATGGACACCCTTTTGATAGAGATTTATGCGGATATAATTTTTTTAAAAAATTATTTTATAAAACCCTAGTATGTCATCGTTTTATTAAAATAAAAACAAAAATGATTCGTATTATTTAAAAAAAAATTAAAAATTTAAAAACGATAAAAATCTTAAAAAAATCTGCACTCCAGACGAAAGGCATAGCTCAGTTACGAGTTCTTCTTTTTTCCCGGTTTTGAAAGGATAGATTTGATCTCTGTTCTTCGCCGAGCGGCAAGCTTATCTTACACCAACCAGTCTCCATCATCCCTTTGACCACCATGAAGTCCCCCATCATGATCCATGTTACCGCCCTTTCCAGCTAACTACAAATCACCATCTTTCTCTCTGATAATCCCACAAGCAATCCCATCACTAGACCCAGAAAATTTCAATCCTCATCCAATAACCGGATAAGTGCAATCAACCGAAGACGCCTACCGGTTTGTCTCGAGAGCTTGGGTTGTAATCCCAGCCACCCATTTGCTGGTACGCCTCTTTGAATATGAGCTCCCAGGGCTCAGTGGGTATTAGTTGTATACAAATTCAACTCCTTCATTGAGTTTTTGATTTAGTTCTGGTAGGATTTTGCTGGGTTTTGATTGTTATGTATCAGTTCGCTTGTTTTATCATTTGATTTCTGTGTACAAAAGTTGATTAGGGTTGATTTGGAAGTGGGCATGAGCATATGTGCTCATCTGCTCTGGCATTGTACTGTTGATCTTCAAATTAGGGGATTTGAACATACAACTGTATCTGGGCATCTCTAATCATGCTTTCCGTCATTGGTGCAGTTAACTTGGTACTGGTGGGTGGTTACATAGACAAAGAATCTGAGGTGTTGCAGAAATGATTGTTTCTGCTCTTTTGACCTCCGTCGGAATAAACTTTGGCCTTTGTATATTGTTCTTAACTCTTTACTCCATATTGAGGAGACAGCCACCGAATGACAATGTCTATGCACCACGTTTGTTAGCTGAAAAGAAGACCAAAGAGGGTCGTTATTTCCAATTAGACCGGCTATTACCTTCTCCTGGTTGGATAAAGAGAGCATGGAAACTTTCGGAAGATGATTTGTTAGCCATTTCAGGTTTGGATGCTGTGGTGTTTATGAGACTTATCATCCTCAGGTGATAAACGTGGCTTCTTTTTATATGCCATTTGTGGACCTTGATCGTCATCCGTTATTAAGCGAAAACGTTCTTACATAAATGCATATTGTATGGTTTTATTTTCATGTAATTTCTCGTGAACATAATGTAAGGATGAGCTAAGTTGCATAACAAAAAGGGTAAGGGTGCAATTGAGGGATAATCAAATGGGGCATGAGTTTGTGGGCCATTCTAGTCCCTGTTTCTAACAACATTAAAGCTTCTGTCCAACTTGCAACATTAGAAGTTTACAAACAACTAGATAATCTGCAATTCTGCATGGCTTGTGCCTCTATTTCAAATGTACTTTGAGATACCATTTACGTGAAATGGACATTGACAATGGGTATTTTCTCTGTCTTCTCTCTCATCATGACTCTTCTTTTTTAATCGTTTATGTTTACCCTGTATCACATCCAGTAATATTTTTTTTTTCCTCCTGGTTCCTGTCCCTCCCTTTATTGTGTTTTTGGGAATATGAAGTGCAGTTTGCGAGTATTTTCTTTCGCTGGGATTGTCGGGGTCTTTATTCTTCTTCCAGTGAATTTATCTGGCGATCAACTGGCGGAGTTCAATATAGCTAATATCTCAAGTGATTCACTGGACATATTCTCTATTTCAAATGTGAATAATGGCTCCAACAGGTGATGCCCAATACTTTCATCAAAACTGAACCCAAAACCCAAAACGAGTTAATAGTTTTTGTTACTGGCTTCCACAAGTTCTGATAGTTTCAAATATATGTAGAGGCATAACCTCACTCTTGGCCTTCGTGGCAGGTTATGGATACACTTCTGCGCTGTATACTTGGTCACCGGGTGGGTTTGTTTTCTTCTTTACTATGTAAGTAACTCTTTTTTGCTGTATTACCATGATTTGATGACAAATTGCTGGATAAGTTTTCTCCGAGTGTGGAACTAATCTAGCAACCAGTTGACTGTAAGGACTGATAATTACGTGAATTACGGAACAAGTTGGGTGTTCTTGGCGACCTCTTTGTTATAGTACTATTCAGCACTTGTTTGATGTAGGGATTGGCACAGATAGAGAAGTTCTATGAGCTGTGGGGAATGTGATTGTTGAAGTCAAGCCACTATTCAGGTTTTAGTGATACATTCTGATGGACATCTAGGTTCATCTTGGTAGAACTGCAGGTGGGAAAATGTCTGGCTTTTGAAAAACCACATGTAGCAGTGATAAAAAAAAAATGTCGCCATTCTCGAATGCAGCATTCAGGTCACATAGTAACCTTCCACATCTAATGAGGTGGAAGCCTTTTCCATCTGACTGCTCCATTTGTTTGGAATTACATCCTGCATCTCCAGCTTCTGTCTAAAAGAATGACTTGTGAAAGTAATGGCTGAACACTGATCTTGCACAACTTGATGGAGTTATGACATGGCTAAAGGTTTTACTTGTATAAGAAAATAAAAGAAAAAGAAACGTTGCTTCCCTGTAATTGCATGGTGTTTTAGAGGCATCACTGCAATTCTGCTTCTGAATAATATTTCTTGTATCAAAGTTTGAGATGAGAACCCCTTTTTCCTCACCATTAATGTAGCATTAGATGTTAGTTTCTGTAAGTGGGGACTGCAGGTAATTGCAGGCACTAATAGCTCTACTTTTTTGCCCCTGTGTTGGTGCATATAGAAGGTTGTATTCATGTGGAGCTTCCAACTTTCATGTGATAAAACGAACTGAATTTTCTGTTTTTGATTGTGTAGGAGTTCAACTACATAAGTTCGAAACGAATTGCATACTTCTATTCATCCAAACCTCAGCCACATCAATTCACAGTTTTAGTTCGTAGCATTCCTATATCAGAAGGGGGCAGTGTCGGTGAAAGTGTTGACAGCTTTTTTTCAGAGTATTATGCTTCTACCTATATATCTCATGTCGTTGTTCGAAGGACAAGTAAATTACAAAACCTCATTGTAAGTTTCCGCTTACTGAGCTTTTCTTTTATGTGTAAACTGGTTGCTTTAGGAAGTTGATCCACAAACTTGAAACTATAAGTGCCCTTTGTTGTTCGGCTGATATGCTAAATACCATAATGTATTATTTGGGGCTTACTGGTTTTGGTTGTAATTGTTCATTTATGTTTTTTTTTATCAACTGAGCTGCTAGATTTCATTGACTGATATATTGAGTATGATTCACCATCCTCATCAATTGCCAAAATCTAGTTACTATTAGAATTTCATTCAAATTGCAACATTCAAGAACTGTATGATGATATTCTTATGGACCACAAACTAACTTGCTAGAAACAACACCCCTTTGGTTTCAGAAAAGTAAAATTTTGTTGGAAGCACATGTTATTTACTGAACAGTTGGAAAAGGTGTGCTCTTCCCTTGTGAAAGGGATTAACCTAGGAAATTCTCTGCTTTCTTCTCTGCTATGTTTATTTCTGACAGACTTATGCATTTGTCCACAGAAGGAGACAAATAAACTATACACAAGGCTAACACATTTACAAGCAGAATCTTCTCAGTCAACGACTAGCCGTGGCTTTCTTGGAATTTTCAGGAGAAAATCTGATCTTGTTGATCGCTATGAAAAGAAGTTGGGGGATTTGGAAGAGGACATGAGGGTGGAGCGACAAGCTTCTTTGGCTGGGGAAGTACGTCCTAGCTTCTTCTTCTTCTTTTGTCCCTTAGGATATTTGGTCCACTCAACTTTACTGCTTATGCTTCTTAAATCATTTGTGTTTGTAAATGCTTCAATTTTCTTTTCTAAGCTGTATGAAATGCTTCTGAATCTTAGAAGGGTAAAAGAATTATCTGCCTTGATGGTATAATTATAAATGGTTCATGTTATGTATTGTTAACAACAACGATGGTCCCATGTTTTTTTATGGTTCATGCACTTGCTTTTTTAGAATTGGAAAAGATATAGGTGTTCTTTCAATAGGTTCAGTACCTGCAGGAGTATTAACTGCACCATTTTTGGAGAATGTTAGTGAATCGTTCTGCAACAACAACTATCTTTTTGTAGGGCCTTTTCTTTGGATTTAAGATTCCAATCAATCAGGAAATTTCGTTGTTCTCTTATGAATAAATTGTACAGAAC
>JAOWBR010174077.1:0-11181 GCA_028571145.1 Dionaea muscipula
TCATTCTTGCTGATTGCGTAGGTGGCAGCATCTATGCAGAAGGAGACTGATAGCATCCCGAGCTATCCGAACCTTCCATCAAAGTTGATTTGCATGCTCCACAGTGTCATGTTACATGTATGGTTATATTTGTGTTGTCTCTTTTGATAAATTTTCCAGTGCAGCAGCTGGTTGGTTACTTGGTTGGATTCTTCTTTACAGGCTGATCCTGAAACGGATGAAGTCTACGCGCAGATGACACTTCAACCGGTTAACAAGGTGATCCCATCATTCTTTTTTAGAGACTATTGAGATGTGTTCAGCCATGTCAAAAAAAAAAAAAAAAAAAACTGCTTATGCTTTGTACTATTTCTCCTACAGGTTGACAAGGAAGGTTTGCTAATATCAGAGATTGGCCTTAAACAAAGCAGGCAGCCGGCGGAGTTCTTCTGTAAAACTCTCACGGCTAGTGACACGAGCACTCATGGTGGATTTTCTGTTCCTCGCCGAGCCGCTGAGAAGATATTTCCACCTCTAGTACGTACTAGATCCTTGTTTCCTTTACACCTCGTTTGGTTCGTGGAAAATAAAAGGAATTGGAATTTCCTTCGTTTGGTTTGATTTTAAGTATGGAAAGTGAAAGGAATTGGAATGAATTCAATTCATTTAAACGTGCTCCTCTAAATTTGGTGGGAATTTGGAAGGAAAGAAAAAGAAAGAAAAGAAATGAAAGTTTTTAATTTAAAACTATTAACTTTTCTATCATTTACTTCCATTTTTAACCAAACAAACAGAAGGAATAAAATGGAAGGAAAACTTATTTCCTTCCATTTTCTTCAATTTAAACCAAACAAATAAAATAAAGTTACTTCAATTTTTTTTTTCGTTTCTTTCGATTCTTTTTCACTCCTTTCCATTCTTTTCCTTATGAATCCGAACCAAACATACTCTTATTTTCAGTATTGTATTGCATCAAGCTACTTGTCCCTTCCCTTTCTCCTTAATTCTGTGCTTACTGGAAAGAACTTTGACAGGACTTTTCTATGCAACCTCCTGCACAAGAGCTGGGAGCCAAGGATTTGCATGGCCAGTCTTGGACATTCAGACACATTTACAGGGGTATGTTTCTGTTCCTTGTTCCTGTCTACATCCTGTTTCTTTTCTTTTCTGTCCCAGGTTAGGCAGCGAGTTGTTTGTTTGATCATCTAAGCTGTCCCTAGGCAGGTAAATGGGTTGACTATCTCCTTGCTATCGTTGAATGACTTATTGGAAACAAGAACAAGCATATGCTGTGTGATTTAATCTCCTAATGATAGGGTTTGATCCATAATCAATTTTCCATTTAGATAGGTGCTGTAGATGTTTCCTTATTGTCTATTGCCGAGGAAGTGATGTTTTTCAATATATTACCTGATACATTAGCTTAACTCAAAATATTACCTCTGAAATGTAATGTTTGAGGGTTAACATTAGGCGTTTTGGTGGTTTAGGCCAACCCAAGAGGCACTTGCTGACTACGGGTTGGAGCGTCTTTGTCAGTAATAAAAGATTATTTGCCGGTGACTCTGTTCTCTTTATAAGGTATAGTATTTTCACTTTTGAGCAACAAAATTTGGGCAATATGATTCTGGACTGAAGCTTACTACTTAATTGAATGTTTGTTTTGTTCTAGAGATGAGAAATCTCAACTTCTGTTAGGTATAAAGCGTGCCAATAGACAGCAGCCTGCACTCGCTTCATCGGTCATCTCCAGTGACAGTATGCATATTGGAATTCTTGCCGCTGCTGCCCATGCTGCAGCTAATAATAGCCCCTTCAGTATTTTTTACAATCCAAGGTACTTGATGACTAGCTAGCACCCTAGCTGCTGGTTCTCTTTTCATTCCTCCATTTTGGGCTGAATCCTTGTTTGGTGACTTGGTCTTGCCAGGGCTAGCCCAACGGAGTTTGTGATTCCTCTTGCCAAATACAACAAAGCTATGTACACCCAAGTTTCTCTAGGGATGCGGTTTAGGATGATGTTTGAAACCGAAGAATCAGGGGTGCGGAGATATATGGGCACGATAACTGGTATCAGTGATCTTGATGCTATACGATGGAAAAGCTCACAGTGGCGGAACCTCCAGGTTGTTCTCCTCCTCTGTGTCTGATAATCCTGATTTTTTTATATATAGAGAAAAATTTTATTTTATCTTTGATGCTTTACAAGGGAAGTAAGATTTCATCTGAAGTCCCCACATTCTTTGATTTGATGTGGTCTCAACATTAGCATTCTCCATCGACATCTTCATATTGATAGGTTGGTTGGGATGAATCAACAGCTGGAGAACGTCCAAGCCGAGTCTCGATTTGGGAAATTGAGCCTGTTGTAACTCCTTTCTATATATGTCCACCTCCATTCTTCCGACCCCGGTTTCCGAAGCAACCAGGATTAGGTATATATAATAATATAATATATGCTTTCTCTAGCAAGGTTTGATGTTACATTTAATGTTCTTCTGTTGTATGTGTGTGTGTGTGTCTATCTCTATTAGAAGAAGAAGATATGACTTATGTTGTTTCTTTGGTAGATGATGAGTCTGATATGGAGGGCATTTTCAAGCGAGGCATGCCTTGGCTTGGGGATGAATTTGGCATGAAGGATACAGCCGCCGGCTCTATGTTTCCTGGCCTTAGCCTGGTTCAGTGGATGAGCATGCAACAAAATAATACCTTTTCAGGTTCTCAGTCTGGATTTTTTCCTTCCATGGTCCCGCAATCTGCGTTGCATGGTAACCTTGGTGTCGATGATCCTGCCAAGATACTAAACTTTCAATCCCCATCTCTGTCTGTGCCGAGTTTCCAGTTCCACAAAGCAAGCCAACAGAACCAACTAGACCAGTTGCAGCAGCAGCAGCAGCAGCTTCAGCAACTATTGCAGAATCCTGTTACCTCGCAGCAACAGACACTGACATTGCCACGGCAGCAGCAGCAAGTAGAGCAACAACAACAACCACCATTGCCTCAGCAGCAACCACAGAAGCAGCAAGAATCAAAGCCCCAAATTCCGCAATCAACTCTTGTGAATAGTGGTTTTGTTTCCCCCAACCAGAACTTGAACCAGAACTCACAACAATCACCAATGTACAATCATCTTCAGCAGCAACAACAGCCATTGCTGCCTGGAAATAACCTGCCCCAGCCCCAACCCCAACCCCAACAGAATATTGCTTCCGTTGCTAAGAGTACTACTGTACAGCTGACAACCGTGCCACCTGACTCGCAGTTCCAGCAACAACTAGAACATCAATCTAGTGTTTTACAGAGGCATCAACCACAGCAGCATCAACAACAGCTGATGCAGCAGCAGCAGCAGCAGCAGCCACCACAGTTGCAACAATCTTCACAACCATCGTCGCTCGATTCTTTCTCCCAAAGGGCACACTTATTCCAAAATCTCTCTGAACAACAGCTTCACCTGCAGCTGCTGCAGAAGTTGCAGCAGCAACAGCAGCAGCACCACCAACAGCAGCAGCAACAGCTACAGCAGCAACAACAGCCAAATCAGCTGCATCAGCAACAGCAGCACCAACTTTTGCTTCCTCCAGTCAGTCCGCGTTTACAGCCTCAAGTAACACTTCCACTTCCACAATATGCTCCTCAACAGAATCTACTACAGCAGCAGCAGCAGCAGCAGCACCCTTTGTCTCAATATCAGCCACAGCAATTGGGTGTCAGTAGCTCGACACCGGCACTTGTGCACTTGCCACAGATACCCGCTAATCAATTCCAAGGTTTGCAGAAATCATTAACAGCAACAGCTAGAGCTCAATCTGGTCTGACTGATGGAGAAACTCCGTCATGTTCTACTTCACCATCTACAAACACTTGTCAGACCCCGTCAACTAATTTTCTAAATCGAAGCCAGCAGGGGGCGAACATAGTGGTTGAGGATCCTGTGGCTCATCCTGGAAATAATGTGGTTCAAGGGAATTATAGTAAACCGAATATTGGGCTCAAACATGAAATTCCCGTTCCGGGCTCAAAAGTAGTCGTCGACCAACTGAGATTCAAGGGTCCTCTGAACGATCCTTTAGAAGCCTCCTCATCTGCCACGTCGTATTGCTTGGATGCCAATGGCTTTCAGCAGAATTTCTCCATTCCCAACTTTGGTTTGGATGGGGATGTTCAGTCACATCCGAGGAGCAGTCTTCCTCTAGCGACTGGAATAGACAATTTGATGCCTGATACCTTGTTGTCAAGAGGTTTTGACACTGGAAAGGATCTTCAGAACTTGCTTTCTAATTACAACAGTGCTGCTCCAAGAGATGTTGAGACTGAATTGTCAGCTGCTGCTGTCAGTCAGTCATTCGGGCTGCCAAATATGGCATTCAAGCCAGGGTGTTCCAATGACATTGGCATCAATGAACACGGAGTCTTGAGTGGGGGGATGTGGGGGAGCCAGACTACTCCCCGTATGAGAACATATACAAAGGTCTGCTCACCATTGCTTTGCATTGCACGTTCTTCATTTTGGATGCATATGATGATTTTACTATTCTTTTCTCCAGCTATTAGTAAAGCTGAAAAATGATTATTTTGAGAGCTCTGATATTAGAGTTTTAGCTGTCCTTCACTCTGATATTTTACTGATGCTGGCAAATTTTCTGTGCTGGTATCGTGAAGGTTCAAAAACGCGGCTCTGTTGGAAGATCAATTGATGTCACTCGATACAGAGGATACGATGATCTCAGACGCGATCTTGCCAGGATGTTTGGGATTGAAGGACAACTGGAAGATCCGCAGAGGACTGACTGGAAACTTGTTTATGTGGATCATGAAAATGACATACTCCTTGTGGGTGACGATCCTTGGGAGTAAGTAGAATCCAAACTAACCAAACCCTATTGGTTCTTCTTCTTCTCCATGTTTGTTTCTTCTGATGTTGATATTTCTACTTGAACACAATAATTTCAGGGAGTTTGTAAGCTGTGTTCAGAGCATAAAAATACTCTCATCCGCTGAAGTACAGCAGATGAGTTTGGACGGAGATTTGAGTAATGCTCCTGTCCCTAATCAAGCATGTAGTGGCACAGATAGCGGGAATGCTTGGAAGGGGCAGTATGATGATAACTCAGCTACCTCATTCAATCGATGATCATCGTGAAATTCTTTGAAGTGCCTTTGGAAGACACCCGTTTGAACATGGCTCATCCCATGCCGCTCACCCAATACATGGCTATGTTAGTATATGGGCTCGGTAATAACCTTTCGCCAGGAGAGCTGTGTTACTGCCTGCATGCATGGTCACATAATCTTTTGGCTCTTATCACTTCCACTAATTGTTGTCCCAGAGAATTTGATGCCGAACCGTGTGATTGTGGTCTCAAAAGCTTGAACTGCAGAGATATCCCCGTCGTCAAAACTCCAGCTGATGCGCTGCGTGCAGCTGAGCTGAATGATTATTCACTCAAACAAAGTAGTGAGGAATGCGTCGGGCTGCTGGGTACATCCTTCTCTCTCACTAGCCGCTGATAGGCCGTATCTATATCAATCTAGATGAGCTTAGGCAGTAGTAGTGTTGAGAGCATGAATATAACAGCGGAAGCAGATCGATGTGGATGATCGGGATAAATGTTTTTCCTACAATCATCCTTTGAATGTGGTCTTGTACCCTGTAGGGATATATGCAGCTGAAAGAAAGAAATATAGCTCGTGTTACTATCGGGATCATGTTGGGAGGACTATATATATATATATTCTGTTCTATGTTGTTGGATTGGAATTGGAATGGAAGAGCCTTTGCAATGATTGTACAAAGAGAAATATTCAACTTAGAATTCATATATCCCCATTGGCATGTAATGTAATGCATTTTTTCCATAGCAAATTGATCATCAAAGTGTACAATTTTTCAAATTGATTTGCTCCTAATCTCTTATTCAATCGAATATTATTCAGATAGATCAATGTAAGAAGTACAAATCTGCAAATTTTGAGGGGCTGCCACATGAATAAATCCTCCAACGACTGCAAAACTTCTTCCCTGGGAACACACCTAATCTCTTGTAATTTGATTCATTGTCATACCAAGTGACACATAGTGCAACATAATAACTAGGAGATCACAGCCAATACATCTGATGCTCTTAAAGCTATGTAATCAGATCCATCACTTCCTTTGAAATCATTCCCTGCGTACTTGGAGTACATGACTGAGCTCCCAGGCGAAATTGATAATGGCTTCCTCTTGCCTTCTCCATCCATAGGACCCGGGCCAACGGCAATCACCTAAATACACCCACCAAAGTCACAACAGCATGAACAAGTCGGACAACCAAAAGCTTCAACAAGTGACATGGAGATGAACGACATTTCAGAGGTATAGACAGTTTGCGATAGCACATCTGGGTTGTATCAGTCTCTTACTGTGCCAATAGCAGGTTTTTCCTTGGATGTCTCTGTCAGCAGAACTCCACCTGCGGTTTTCTTCTCAGCTTCAACAACCTGAACGAGGATTTTAAGCAACAGCAATTAACTTCTATAGCTGTGCCATCATACTCAAAGTAGATGTTCAAGTTAAAAAGAATGACGTTGAAATTTACTACGCATATAACAAAAACAACACAGCTTTTTGCCCACTAAATGGGGGTCGGCTACATGGATACGCCGCTGCCTATTTCCTCTGTTGTATATCTGTCCTCTGTGAGGTCCTGATATACAACAAAATCATATCTTATAATTTTTTTTGAACTTTTCTTCAATATTCTTCTTCCTCTCTTGACTTGCACCTCTTCCATTACTTCACATCTTATCTATGGTGCATTACAAGGCATATGGTTGGTACTTACTACTTGGGGAGATGTGAATGTTAGAAAGCATAGCACCCAAACTCTTAGCACTCCCCAAAAGGTTAAAAAAATAAACAAGAAAAAGGGGGAAAAAACAGAACACAACTTCATATAAGCCGGATTGAGCTTTCTGAACAGCAAACCAGGGCTACAAGCATGATGCGAATTAGAATGGGTAAAACATACTTGACATGAGATACACATGGTAAAGCACATGAGGTTCCGAAGCATGATAGTTCTGTTGCTTGCTGATAAAAAAAAAAAAATGATAGTTCTGGTACCTTAATCAATACTCTGTCAGTCAATGGCTTCAGATCCTTGACATCATCTGTCTCAAGAATACCAACAATGTCATCTTCCTTCAGAAGCAAATGGTTCGAGCCGTTGAACTCCAGCTCAGTGCCAGCATACTTTGAATAAACAACTTGGGTACCAGGCTGCACAATGTTTTAAAAGCAAACACAAAAGAAAAAGATGATGATATACATTGGCGAGTCATAGAAAAGGGGCTGGACCAGCCATAGGTTCTCAGAAGATCGTCATCATTTCCACGACCAGTTTCTACTAAGTGGGATTGGTCACACACATACACACAAGATCCGATAAGAGATAACTTTACGTTTAAGAATCAAGGTTTGTTTTCTTTTTCAATTTAGGGACTGCAGTTTATTTTATTTTTTTAATTGAGGGACCAATGTTTGAATTATTTACCAAATAAGGAATTGTCCTTTAACATAAAGATTGTATTTCATTTATTTTTAATTGAGGGATAATCCTTATTTGATAAAGGATTCAAACGTTGGTCCCCTAATTAAAAAAAAATAAACCACGGTCCCTAAATTCGAAAAAAAAATAAACCTTAATTCCTAAAAATATAGTAATCTCGATCCTATAAATATACTGTATTGGTTATCAGAAGATTGACTACCTTAACAGATAGGTTTTCAGAAGATTGACTACCTTAACACTGATTTGTATGGTATTGTTCCCAATAGTCCGTCCCTCTCCCACAGCAACTACTTCACCACCTTGAGATTTTGTTTGTGCAGTTGAAGGAAGTAGAATGCCACCGGCAGTCTTCTCCTCTGCCTGTTTAATTTTCACAAGCACTCTGTCTGCCAACGGCTTGATCGAGGTATACTGTAAAACCAGGAGATACCATAATGTCAAACCCCCAATCTTCTACTTCTCATGCCAATATGTTTAGAAAGATCACGCTTGCCAAATATCAAATTTTGTTAAGATCTATAGGAACTATTCATATCATTAACCAGATTCCCATAACATCATCGAATAAATACCATATACTATCAACAAAGCATTCAACAATGACATGGACAAACTCAATTCCATCAACCATCCCATCCCCAAAAGAAAACCCCCAAGACAAAAAGAAAACTGAACAAAGAGAATCGGGGAGAGAGGGAGTGGGACTGTGTGTGTACCGTAGGAGCAACTACAGTGGCAGCTCTAACGAACAACGGACGAATGGATCTGGGTCCGATACCTTGCTGCTTCAACGGCAGGAAAGACGCAAATTTGACCGTTGAGGAAGACCCAACCCCTTCATGTCTCGGAAAGTTGAAAGTCGCCGCCGTCCCCAGCTGCGCAGCCGCCATTTCTCACCACCTTAAAAGATTTCGTTCCGACGAAAAAAACCCAAAATTCAACTCCCCCCGCTGAAAACCCTAAATTTCAACAAATTGTAAGACGGAAAGAAATTGGAACACAACACACATACACACATACACAGACAGACAGAGATAAACAAAAATCGTGAAACTATTCACCTCAACTTCTCTTCAATTGGGAGCACTCGGAATCAGATAACGAAAAGAAGAGCCAATGAGTTGAGACTGACTGAGCGTAATCGGTCGAAATAATATATTATTCAAGTAGTGCAGAGCGGATCGTGTTGTTGGGCCGGCCCATATATCATGCTCCAACAACACTGGTCATAATCGTAGCCCAATGAAAGCATACGATAAAATAAAACACCCAATTTAATCACCCTAATTTCACGTGTTGTTAAATTTAATGACAAAAACTACACAAAGTTGATTTGAAAATCTCAACCTCGGCCATGGTCCGTGGACACTAGGAGGGACACTCCGACGGATCCGATTCGAATTATTGAACAATAATTCAGGTCGGTGCCTCACATGTTGGGTTCGATTGCATTATGGAGTCATGTGAGGATCATATCTTTTGTACGGTGTCATTTTCGGTAATTAGGATTTTATTTTTTTCCCTAGGAGCGGGGAGACAATCATCAATTCATCCACAAAGCAAAGTTTTTTTTTTTTTTTACTTTTCGTTTTGCTTTTTTGCGTGAAGTTCACTGGTAATAGTTGGTTGTCATTGACAGAAACTATCTACTGTAAGTTGTTTGAAAACGAGCATATGGTTTGGAAAATCAAACACATGTAGGAAATGATTGGGGAGAGGCTGGAGTTGGAGGAAACGTTTTCGGTGGCCATGGTAGGAAGGAAGAAAATGGTAAAGATCAAAAAGTCTCCAATACCACGTTGCGAAAGAGGACAAATGGAAAATATTGACCCTCGTTTATATTACAAGGAACCAGGAACAGTGAAAGTAAAGATTATGTACAATTTTACAAAAAAGCAGCACGTGCTGATTCTAAAGGAGCACGTTTTGGGGGATATAATGAAAAAATGAATTATTTTACAAAAATGATAAGATTACAATAAAATTTTACAACACGTGTTACAATAATTGATTATTACCGTTGATTTTGATTGATTTTATTAGATTTATGTGAATTAGTGGATCATCATAGTAAATTAATGATATGGATTAATTATTATAACACATATTATAAAAAATTATTGTAAGTATATCATTATTCATACTCGTATGTAGTTCAACAAATTCATTATCAGATTATCAAATAAATTAGATTGTAAATAACAACTCGTCATCATTATTAATTTATTATAACAATTATTGATGATAATTCAAATTGCAAGTTCTATCATGAATAAAGATAGAAGCACAATAAAATATTATTGGGTTGTTTCATTTGTCTATTTTTTGTTTTTAGTTTTTAATTTTTAATTTTCAGTAAAAATAGAAAATAGAAAATGTGTTTGGTTTATAATTTATAATTTGTTCGGTCTTAACTTTTTTTCGTATTTTGAGTGTTTTGAGAATTTTTGCACAGAAAACGACTTTTTATCGTTTTGTGGAATTTGAAGATTTTAAAATTTGAACTAAAAACCATTTTTTTTTAAAAAAAAATAAAAAATTCAAAACAAACGCATTTTCTATTTAGAAAACAGAAAACAGGACAATGCAAACGCAGCCTATATTTTTGTTATTAGAATGATAACTGTTGAATTCTTTTCAAAATTTTAAAAAGATGTTGGCCAGTAAAGTTTAATAATAAAATAAATAATTTAGATAATATTATGGAAAAATAGCCGTGTATTTTTATTTTTTACTGTGTATGTATCGTTACCTTCGATTGAAGTTACTATCACCATTGTTTCATCATCATTCATCACACACGACCTGCGTCAAAATAGATCGAGAGAGGGAGAGAAAGATATTTGTTTTTTACGGAAGAAGGAAAATTCAGCGAACTGATAATTCAATTTACTTTTGTTCTCTCCTCTCAAATTAATTCGGAAACTCTGATCATTCATCCCTTTTGATCCTCAACGCCGGTCTCCATCGGAGAATCTATTCCTGTTCCTTCAATGGCGAACCTGTACGTGAAGGCGGCGCCGCCGACGGATCTGAACCGGAATACCGAGTGGTTCACGTATCCAGGTGTGTGGACGACCTACATGTTGTTCCTCTTCTTCTCGTGGTTGATTGTTCTCTCCGTCTTCGCTTGTACTCCCGGCATGGCTTGGACCATCGTCAATATCGGCCACTTTGCGGTATCATACTCTTACCTTTTCTATTCTTCCTCTTCCCTGTATATGTCCTGCGGTATCTGATTTTGGATTTTTTTTTTTTCATTGAAATCGTTGCACTGGATTTTAATTTGGGGGTTTAGGGTTTCTGATTCTGTTCAATCTCGATCCGCCGAATGCCCCTTGTTTCCTTTTCTTCCTGGGTTTCTTTTAGTACTTTGTGGGGGTGGACGCTTATATTTTCATTCAAGGGCTTTGCCTTGTTAGGACATAGGATTAATTGAGAATTGATGGGTGTGAACAGAATTGAGAGTCCGTTTTCTGTTGGTAAAAAGACAATTAAGGATTCGCAGAAGGATTGGGATTTACCCCAGGATATAACCGGTATATGTTTTTCTAGTTTTCAGCACATGAAGTTCGTATATGGATTGTAGTTGAACCATAACAGAGATAATGGTTGAGGGAGGAGGTGGGGCTAAAGATGTTGG
>JAOWBR010174088.1:0-11180 GCA_028571145.1 Dionaea muscipula
TATTTAAAATGTTAATCGCCTAACTGTCCCGCAATTGAGAAATCACGTCGACTCTCGTCCGCATCTCTATCCCAGTGATAGGGGACTCGGAACCCTCGGGCCGAGGAACTCCGTCACTAGGTCGAGTACAGTCCTAATGATTTCAGTATCAAGTGCAGGTCCCGAATCACGCAAGAGCAAGCCCATCCGTTTTGGACCGCATCAGTTTCATGACCCAAATACCGACCTAGTCACTGGACACTAACAAAGCATAAAGGACACTTGGACAAATTCGATTTTAGACTATGACTTTCCATCCCTGTGTAGGCCGGGTCTACCCCGCCTCAGATGACCTCTCATCTCTGTGTAAGCCGGGTCTACCCCGCCTTAGATGACTTTCCATCCCTGTGTAAGGCGGGTCTACCCCGCCTCAGATGAATTTCCATCCCCGTGTATGCCGGGTCTAACCCGCCTCGGATGACTTTACCTGTGGTTTGGGGACGCCCACCACGGAGGAGTTCCGAAGCATTCCGGATCCTTCCCGAGGAGTTCCGAAGGATTGGAGGTCACAACCGGCCACAGAGCCGTATGTCCGGGTCTGTCCCGAGGAGTTGTGAAGGTTTGGAGTTCAATCGGCCACAGAGCCGTAGGTCTGGGCCTATCCCGAGGAGTTCCAAAGATCTCGGGAGATCACACCCTTAACCTCGTATAATGAGTAACTCCCGTATGACTATGCAGGCATCAGAACCACTCACACCATCAACAGGCGGACTATTGACTTCTAAAAGCCAGGGAGACAGTCCTCCCCTTAAACGGTAGCCGATTTCATATCTTAAAGTTATCCTGCATGACTCATTATTTCATAACAACTATTATCATGTTATATTCTTGACTTCTAAGCTGAGTACGCAAGCAACAGATAATAAACACTACATTTCAATTAGAGCAAAGCTGAAACTTTCATCGAAGTCAAAAGGAAATTACATAAAAAACCAGGACACGACACGTGTCTGAATCCCCCATGAACTATACAATCAAAGCAAAAAGAAGGAAAAAGCTAGAGATAGATGTCATCCGTGGGATCATCATCAACAGGCTCATCAGTTGACGAGATATTCACCCGTGGTTCTGTCTCCAAGCATGTGTCATGCAGAGCCTCCCTTAGAGATTGCTCTTGACGTGCAAGAGCAGCAACACCAGCATCAGTATCAAGGGCATCCAACAGCCGCTCGATCTCAGAGGGGTCAACTTCAGCCTCGGTCATGTCCTGCTCAATGAAGAACACGTTCCCCTCGTCTTCGATCCCCACGTTGTCAAACTTGGGCATCCCGCCCCAACGAGCGTCTTTGCTCATATCAGCTGGGAGGTAAGACTTCAAATATTGAAGCGCAGATTGATACCCCTGCAGCTGGGCTCCCCGGTAAGATCCATCCAGCCACTCTAGTCCCTCCACAGTCGCGTGCCACTCATCCACCCATCCGACAAGATGGACGTCTTTGATAGCTTGCAGATCGACTGGAGCGCCCCACTGCTTTTCCTCCTCCAGCTCCTTCTGCACTCACTCCAGCTCCTGGCGTAGTCGTTCATTTTCCTGGCGCGTAACCTCAGATTCCCGTTGGTGTCTATCACGTTCAATTCGCACCAGCTCAAGATCACGCTTTGACACCTCTTGGTCGTGTTTAGCTCTGGCCTCATTCTCCTTGGCCTTCATGAGGTCTACGGCCGACATGTTAGCCAAGGATTTGTACTTTTCCGCCTCCTCCTTGTAGCCCCTGTTGAGGATCTTCAGGTTTTTGATCTCCTGGTTCTTGTCATACACCCGGTCCTACGCCTTGTTCCGTACCTTCAAAGATGCCTCAACTATCACCATCAGGTGGGCTATCGCAGTCCTCATGTCCCGATCAATCCAGTCCTTCTCATATAGCCCATGCTCATTAATGTAGTGGTTGATATCGCCCTGGGTAGCCGAAAACCCCGCTTAAAATACTGCCAGGGCGTTATCCTCGCAAGTCATAACAGATCTGTTGGGGTATGAAAGGTTCTGGATCGTGGGCGCTGGAGACGTAACTGTGTAGTCCGACCACTTGAACAGCACGACAGGATAAGATGGCATGTAGTTTCTAGAGAGGCGCTTTTTCGGGGGCTTATTCCCGAGAGTGGCAGAGGGACCCATGGCGCGCAGAAGAGTTTCAGCTACCCCAGGAGTGCTGCGGGTGGCGTCCCCCTTCATTTTGTTGGGAGTCTGCGCGTTGGCAGCCGCTTCGTGCGGAGGGGAGTCATTGCTGTTGCGAGGACGCTTAGAGGCACGATCAGGCGGTGCTATCTCCCCTTCCTCTCTTGTCGATCTCTCCCCCGGAATTGAAATTCGCAGATTAGGGGGAGCCACAGGCTTAGGCTTCATCTTCTTGGAGGCCATATCTACAAAATTCAGAAGCATTAGAAACATTCAGACAGAAAAAGCATAAAGAGGTAACAGAGATAGAGAAGACAAAGGATAAAAAACACGAAGTAGTAACCAGAAACCTCGGCCTCAACAGAGGCATCGTCACCAGTTTCCACTTAGAAAGGCAGGAATGGATCATCGAACCCTTCAATATCAACGTTGTAATCGATGTCGACATCGATATCAATGTCCTTATGGGTCTCCCCATGTACCTCAGCCTGGTGAGCAGAAAATGCCCCTGAATCAGAACTAGCGGCAGAATGAGGAGATAGAGGAATAGAACGGTGGGGTGAGGAGGCTTCCGGGTGGGGAGAAAGAGTGTCAAAAATGGAATCAGTGGTTTCGGAGCTGCTAGAGGATTGGGAGTTGGAGGATTGGCGGTCAGAAGGTTGATGGTCTGAAGAGTCATGCTCAGAGGAGGAGGAGGAGATAGGAAACGGTGGAACGAGGGTGATCACTCCGGCCTCAGCTAAAGCCACGGGAACAATCAAATCCTTCACTTTGAAGTCGTCCCCACTGGCAACCCACTCATTGATCCTGGCCCCCAGCTGAACCTCGATATCATAATACTCGATAGCGATGTTGGAGGCAGAAATCCTCCACTCCGGGTTGAACAAATTCCCAGGACCCTGAACCCAACACCAACGCTTCCGAAAATTGTCGACCTTGGATAAAAGCCCCTTCAGGAAGACATTGTTCTGAGTCGAAGAAAAGGCGTATAAGCCGCACTCGTCATCATATGGAACCTTGGAAAGCTTGAAGTTGCAGACGAACATACGAGCGTTGGGCCTGAAACCATTCTGGTGGCACAACGCCCCAAAAGCACCCATCAGCGACCAAGAGTTTGGGGTCAGCTGCGCTGGACTGATTTGGAATGTATCAACTATGTTCTGGTAATATAAACTGAGAGGGAAATGCTCCCCTATGCTTAGGCTATCTACATACAAGGCCATCTCTCCCTCCTTCGCATCATAGGGACGCTCAAGGGGTTCGGGGGCACGGAAGGTGTAGCCTATACAATGGAAGTGCCCTGGATAGTAAGCAACTTCCGTTCGGGTGATAATGGATCATTGGTCCGCCCCTTTGGCATAGGGGCGGGCCGAAGAGCTGCTAGGTTGATCAGGAGTTGGTGTTTTCCGCTTAGGGCGGGTGTGGCATCTGATGATTTCGGTATGAAGAGGAGGGGGTGGAAGAACGGTTTGTATAGGCTCGATGTAGGGAATCTCATCAGAAGGGTCTTCAGATGGTTTTTGTCTTAGAGAGGAGGGATTGGACGACATTTTCGGATTCATCAAGGAAAAAGAAGAAGAAGGGCAAAAACTTGCCTGCTCGGGAAACCCGGTCGAGAGACTCGCTCGGGGAACTTGCTCGGCGAACCTGTTCGGGGCTAGGAGCTCTGACAGCACTTCGACGCAAATGAAGAAGGAATGAAGAAATGAAGAGAGGCAGGGGGGTATTTATAGGCCTCGACCCCCCTACCAGCTCAGCACGTTGCCCAAGGTACCTCCCAGTGCTCCCTCGGGATACCTGCCCGGGAAATCGGCTTGGGAAACCCGCTCGGGACTTTCTCGGATCTTGCTCGGGATAGAATTAGGCCCGCTCGGGGTACCCGCTTGAGATTTTTGGGGAATGCTTGCCCGGGACCGATTGATGGCCCGGGCCCTTCTCGCAATCGTCGTCCGATATCTTTCACCCCATTTTCCCTCCAGCTGTTAGTTTCTCGTCAACATGATGACCTAATTATTCAAGGTTTTCACCTGCTCGGGCAACCTGCTCGGGGAACCTGCCCGGGGTGCCTGCTCGGGGTCCAGGCTAGGGTTGATCTTTAGTATCTTTCCCATCATCTGAGGTTATGTGGCACCTTCTCGCTTCCTCAAGGATGCCCGCTCGGGAAACCCCCTCGGGAAACCCGCTCGGGGCACCCTCTGAGTCGACTCAGTAACTCACTTGTGACTCATGCCTCACTCACCTCTCATGCTTCATCTCACTTGCCTGCCCGGGACGCTTGCTCGGGAAACCTGCTCTGGGAGCTCACTCGAGGCCCAAGGAAGAAGTTATTAGTCTTCACAAGCCATGCCATTCTCTACCTTGTTGCTTGCTCGGGTAACCCGCTCGGTGGCCTGTCTGTATGTCCGTATAACCAGTGGCATTCTGGTAATTTCCTCATCTCCAACCCCTATAAATAGGGGTCTCCTCCAAGGTTCAAGGTATGTGATTCTTGTTCCACTTCTTCCCTTTGGCGATTTCCTTCCTCCCTTAGCAAGCTCGGAGCCCTGCTCGGTGGACTTGCCCGGGTAACCTGCCCGGACAACCTGCTCGGGACTCCATTCCCAGACTGTCTCCAACTCTCTCAGGAAACCCGCTCGGGTAACCCGCTCGGCAGTTTCTTGCTAAGGGCCTTCACCTTCTTCCACACCTGCTAACTTAAGCATCAGAGCGGTTTTCTCGAGCTAACACCTCGAGGTACCCTCTGACGAGTTTGTTCGTCTCTTTCAGGCCATTGAAGTCATCAAGCACGCTCCTCCCCCGAGCCGACCGGATTCCTTTCCAACTGGACCTTTCCTGACCCGGTTCAGTTCGGGACTTTGGTGATTACTCTTGGAGATTTTTTCGGGAATATCATTGGTACTTGTGACCTCGTGCTAGGACTGGACTGGATGAAGCAGTACAATCCCATCACTATTGACCTCAATGAGTTCAAGATTTCCTTTATGAAGGATGGGAAATTGTGCAAACATAAGGGAATTAAGAAGAGGCCGGGCTAGTTAGTGCCCCAGAAGCCTAAGAAGCTCGGAAAAGGAGCTAAAGGAGTTGTCCTCTGCCAGTTATACCTGGTGGAAGAAGAGGAAATTGATGATGATGTCATGGCGATGGGTGGAGAAGTCAACGTCATGGCGGCAGGTCCAAGTGATCTAGCCATACCCCATGAGGTAAAGGCCCTGTTGGATGAATATGAAGATATTTTTGCTGAACCCAAGTCTTTACCACCACCAAGGGAGCATGATCACTCTATCCCTTTGGTGCATGGAGCCACCCCCATTAATCTACGCCCTTACCGACTAGCTCACTTCCAAAAGGATGAGGTGGAAAAGCTTGTTGAAGAAATGCTTTCTTCTGGTATTATCCAGCCTTCACATAGCCCATTTGCCTCTCCAATCTTATTGGTAAAGAAGAAGGACGGAACATGGCGATTCTGTGTGGATTATCGTCGTCTCAATGAGGTAACAGTTAAAGATAAATATCTCATCCTCCTTATTGATGATTTGCTTGATGAACTTGAAGGGATCAGAGTATTTACCAAGCCGGACCTAAGGAGTGGCTACCACCGGATCAGAATGAAAGAGGGCGATGAGCACAAGACGGCTTTCAGGACATATGGCGGCCATTATGAATTCAGGGTGATGCCTTTCGGTCTGATTAACGTCCCGGCTACATTTCAATCACTGATGAATGATGTGTACAAGCCGTATCTGAGGAAATTCATCCTGATTTTCTTTGATGATATTCTTATCTATAGCAACACCATGACGATGCATGTTGACCACTTAAGAACTGTTATGGAAGTCCTTCGACGCCATCAACTCTATGCCAAGAAGTCCAAGTGCTCCTTTGCTGTGAACCACGTGGAGTATCTTGGCCATATCATTTCAAATGGCACGGTGGCGACAGATCCATCAAAGATTGAAGCCATGAAGGCTTGGCCAGCGCCACAGACAACCAAAGACCTTAGAGGATTCCTTGGCTTGACGGGCTATTACAGGAAGTTCATCAAGAATTATGGCATCATAGCCAAGCCCCTCACTGACCTGTTGAAGAAAGGTGCTTTTAATTGGGGACCGGTAGCTGATGCCGCATTTGAAGCTTTGAAGGAGGCTATGAGTACTCCCCTAGTATTGGGCCTCCCTGACTTCTTTAAGTCTTTTATCATTGGGACTAACGCCTCTGTTATTGAAATTGGAGCCGTTTTGATGCAAGGGCGACAACCCTTAGCTTATTTCAGTAAAGCCCTCGGATCAAGAAGTCAGAAGCTGTCCACCTATGAGAGGGAATTCAAGGTTGTATTGGCGACAGTCCAGAAGTAGAAATACTACTTGATGGGCATGCCATTTGTGATTAAGACTGATCATGAGCCCCTCAAGCATCTTCTAGAGCAAAAGCTGAGTACTTGTGTTCAGATGAGAGGGATGTCCAAACTGTTAGGGCTACAGTACAGGATTGAGTACAAGAAGGGAGTAGAGAATAAGGCGGCAGATGCTCTGTCACGACGCCGTGAAGAGTTTGACTCCATGGCGACGGTTGTGCCTAGTTGGATGGAAGAAGCGCAAGGGAGCTACCATGATGACCCATATGCCCAGAACCTTATCCAAGCCTTAACCAAAGAACCCCACTCAAAACCACCCTACAGTTTGACCAATGACCTGCTTCGCCATAAGGGAAAATTATATATCAACGCCACGGGTAACTTGAGGCGACAACTCCTGCAAGAACATCATAGCTCACCCCATGGCGGCCATTCTGGCATTGAGGTAACTTGGAGAAAGATCAGAGAAAGTTTTTATTGGCCCGAGCTTTTGGGTGATGTTGACAACTTCATCAAAACATGCGAAGTGTGCCAACGGGTCAAGCCACTAAACTCAACGTCAGGCCTACTCCAGCCGCTACCAATTCCCACTCAGGCTTGGAGTTCGGTTAGCCTACATTTCATTGAAGGCCTACCCAGATCCCATGGTTATGACGGCATCTTGGTGGTAGTTGATAGGCTAACCAAGTATGCCTATTTCCTTCCACTCAGCCATCCATTCAGTGCAACCAAGATGGCTCAATTATACCATAACCAGATGGCAAGACTCCATGGTTACCGTGTTACCCTCATATCCGATCGAGACAAGGTCTTCACCAGCCTCTTTTGGGGAGAAATATTCCGTTTGAGTGGTACTAAGCTATGCATGTCCATCTCCTATCACCCTCAAACCGATGGCCAGACTGAAAGGGTCAACCGGTGCCTGAAAGATTATCTCCGCTGTATGTGCTTGCAAAGCACTAAGCAATGGGCCTCATGGTTGCCAACGACGGAATGATGGTACAATACCCACTACCACAAAAGCTTGAACATGACGCCTTTTGAGACATTATATGGGTATTCTCCGCCCAAGCTGGGTATGCCAGTGGATCATGTCACCTCTGTGGGAACAGTTTAGGAAGAGATGGAAAAGAGGAAAAAGATGAACCAACAGTTGCATGATAATTTGGCCAGAGCTCAGTCCAAACAGAAGAGCTATGCCGATAAGAAGAGAAGCGAGAAGGAGTTTAAGGTGGACGACATGGTTTACTTACGGCTGCAACCATACAGACAAAACACTATGGCGGTGAGGAAAAGCCTCAAGCTTGCCGCCCGGTATTATGGGCCATACAAGATATTCAGGAGGATAGGCAGTGTTGTCTACGAGATCGAGTTACCATCCACTGCCCTCATTCACAATGTTTTTCATGCATCACTGCTCAAGGGTAGTGTGGCGGCAGGGTGCACTTCAGCCACAGAACCTCCTCTTCTGAATGGCGACGACCATATGGTTGTTGAGCCACAAGCAATACTTGATCAGAGAGAGATTACCAGGAGGGGAAAGAAGGTGAAGCAATGCCTAGTCCAGTGGGTGAATCTGGACCCAACTGACGCCACCTGGGAGGACACTTCATTCATCACCAAACAATTCCCTGACTTTTCAGCTTGAGGACAAGCTGCTTCTGAAGGATGGGAGAGTTGTAATATAATAAAGCTCAAGGCGACACTACCCATTTATGCTGAGGCGACAGTCTCTCAGAGACTCAGGGCGACAGCAGTGCATGGTGGCCACGGTTTGGTATTCTGAGCAAACCAAGATTATTTGATGACGCCCTAGCACATCAATCGTCTTCTTACATCCTTTGGATCACTTTCATGTTTTCACTTGATCATCGGGACCCAAGTCTTGAAGATAAGTGATGTCGACGTCATAGTGTTAACTGGCCAACCAACGCCACAGCTATCCCAACTGAGCTTGACGCCCCGCCTTTCTGAGAAGTGACATCACGGGCATATCCAACGCCACCAGTTGTTTCTTCCCCACGTGCTTAGCTGGATTATGTTGAGCTAATTGGAGAGAGGGTGTCAGAATAGCACAAATGAATTTGGATTATTCTTGATCCCCTCTTGACACTTGGCAATCATAGGAATTGTTGTAAATTCCTTTTATTACCAATATTCAGCCTATATAAGGCTTGAGATTGTAATTGTAAAGGGATATCGATAAAGGAATTGAATTGAGGTTTAACCTAAAGTCTGATTTCTCCCTTTGTCTATCTTCTCCCGTTGTCTGCCCTTTTCCCCAATTCCCTTTCACTTTCTCTCAAGTCTAGCTCACCTCCTCCCGTCTGATTTCTCAAATCCCCTTCACTTCCTTCTCAATCTAAACTCTGTCAATCTCATCTCTCATTCATCAGAGCTTCGAGCTCATATCGATTACTGTTCCATTGATTTGGACACTTTATACTACAAAATAACTCTCCATTTTCAACACATTCTGCTCCTTTTATCACGATGACTTTCCTTAAGTGGGATTGGTGACGCGTATCCACCTCCTCCACTCTGTCTGATGCAAAGCATCCTCTATGGTGAAGTAGTCGCTCTTTGTTTCGTCTATTTTCCAATACAATAGACTTTATTCTCCTAACCAGTGCATTTGGCGATCTCCTCCATAGGTGACCTGCCCAGCGTAGACGCTCCTCTCTTATCTTATCAACCACCGGTTCCACCTCAACCTGCCGATGGATATCCTTATTCCTTATTCTTTCCCTATAAGTAACTCAACACATCCTCCTTAACATACATATCTCTGTCACCATCACTCGCTCTATGTGGCTCTTATTAATCGGCCAGCATTCTATCTCGTTAAGACGGGTCGAATCGTGGTCCAATAGAATCTACCCTTCAGCTTTAAACGTACTTGTCTATCGCACAAACACCTGATGCGGCTTTTCTTTTCTGGCATCCCGCATTACTCCTGTGAGTTACATCCTTGTCAATTTCTCCATCATCTTGTATAAGTGATCCCAGCTATAAGTGATCCTGGGTACACTACAAAATGCAATATAGCCTACAAAGACAAAACATTCTTTTATCGAAGGATTCGGATCTGTTGCATATAGATAAAAGGGTGTTTTGATCATTTTTTAGATTTAATGTTGTATCATGTAGTGTCAATTTATAGTCTGTATCATTACTCGGAAGTAAATGGAGATGTCTCAATAGTCTCATCAGAATTCACTTGCATTTAGTTCTTGATAACGATAAACTTCCGTATGGATACTATCCTCATAATCTTGCTACGAACTGCTTTTTCATAACTTGGAGTTCCTCCATGCTGCATTCTTTCTATTCAGAACGGCATCAAAACCTATCAATGCATATGATACCCCAATCTCACATCGGTAATGAGTTCATCTCTGGGCTCTAGACGTTACACCGTGGCTTATAAGTTATGGCCATTTAAGTTTTTATTTTGCTTCTTACGTGTTAATGACCACCTTTGACATACCCTATCATCATTGCAAGTAGTAAGTTCCACTATTTTCATGTATTTTGATATTTTGCAGAAATGGGTCAAATACCAGAGGATACTTCACCTGGTCCTTCTTGGATGTGTTCGAGTTGCTAGATGGATATGCATCAAGTTTCGGCTTATACTATGTAGATTTCAATGATCCAGACTTGAGGAGATACCCCAAGCTCTCTCAAAGGTGGTACTCGTCATTTTTGAAGGGGAAAACGATTTTCTTGCATGACGATATTCACGCTCAGAGCGAATCTACTGCTTTTTCTCAATGAGATTTGAAACCTACAGCAAGCAGGTTCCATCTTGCAACTGTTAAAATAAATGTTATTCATGGGTCTTCTACTATCATATCGATCTTTTGGTAAAGTTGGTTCCTCATAGCAACTCCAACTTGTATACTAGTTTGCCGAGTCATTGTGTTTGGTAATGTTGTCACAGTGCGATTGTTAAGGGCACTAATCGTCTTAGCTTGGTAAGAAGAGTACTAGATTGGTTTCAACTACTCCTATCGTTTTTCAGATGAACCAACCAAGTAGCATTGTTGCATCACTCTTGAACATGGATCCTGAATCACATGGGTCCGGAATCCGAACAACCCTAGCAACTTGCCAGGATTGAAAATTTTTAAAATGTAAACAGGACGGGACGATCCGAGTCTGTAAAGAAAACAGTCCGGTCCGAGTCCGAGTCGAATCCAAAATGGATCCAACTAAAAAAAAATTCGTAGGTTCAGGTTTGGGGCTGATTCGGTTCCGGGGCCGTGTAAAACGGTCCGGTTCGGTTCCTGTTAAAAAAAATTTCGATCCAGATCGACTTGTCCCGTTGTATTTTATAACGAGTCGAGTCTGGGTCCGTGTATTTTGAACTCGACTCGGACCGTGCTCAGCCCTACCGGCAACAGTACAATTAATTTTTAAATTTTACTTTCCCGATTTCTTGTTCATGTAATAATTTCCTTTTCTAATGATATATCTTTACATATATGCTTTCTCTACTGTATCTTTTTTTTCCTTCTTAAATTGAAAATGCCAGCATATATATATATACTAGCTACTACTAGTACCACTCATCATCAATCCGATTCAAGGTAGTTTTTGAGGAAAAATATTCCACCTTAATTAAAATAATCACCGAGTTTACATATTTATACTATGAGCATAAAAACTATA
>JAOWBR010174099.1:0-11179 GCA_028571145.1 Dionaea muscipula
ATTGGGTTTTAGGCTTGTGCGGGTCGTGGTAGGGGTCCACGGGTCGTACGCCGGTCCACCCGGGGTGGGGTGTGACATTTTCAGTTTGTTGTAATTCCTCAATACAATGTATTACTATATTTCACTTATTTATACATGACATATTTTATTGTACACCACTCACTGCTAACCACCCGATCGATTCTACACCACATATTGCTAACCATCTATTTAACAATCTTTCAATTGTCCGTTCTCAACACTCCCCCTCAAGTTGGTGGTTTGAACATATTCACAACCCCCAACATGCCTAACAGTTTGTCATATTGTTCTTTAGTGACAATCTTGGTTAGTAAATCAGCAGGTTGCTGCTTTGTGTTTATATAGGTAGTGCTTACTTCTCCTTCAAGCACCTTATTTCTCACATAATGATAATCAACTTCAATAAGTTTGGCCCTTTCATGGAAAACTGGGTTTCTGGACAAGTGTAGGGCAACTTGATTATCACAATGCAGTGATACTGATGTTAAGTTGGCAACTCCCAAATCATTGAGTAACCTGAGCAGCTAAGTGATTGTACAACAAGTAGTTGCCATTGCCCGGTATTCAGCTTCACCAGAAGATCTGGATGCTACAACTTGTTTCTTAGCTTTCCAGGCAATAAGAGAATCTCCAAGTGTAATGCAATATCAAGTGAGAGACTTTCTGCTCGTGGGACACCCAGCCCAATCAGTATCACAAAATGCTTGCAGCTCCAATTTAGAATGCTTAGAGAGTAATATACCTTACCCAGGTGCATTCTTTAAGTACCTCGTTAGGGGCACAACTGCATTCATGTGTGCATCAGTTGGCTTACTCATAAACTGGCTCAAAATGTGAATTGCATAGCTTATATCTGGCCTAGTTATAATTAAGTAGATCAACTTGCCAACCATTCTTCTATACACATTTGGATAAGCAATCTCAGTTCCCTGATCTATTTTGAGTTTCTGATTTGCATCCATAAGCACTAGTGTCATGGGTTTGGATGCAGTCATTCCAGCATCACTCAGCAAATCCAAGGTATACTTTCATTGATTCAAGTACATCCCATCCTCTGTCTTCAAAATTTCAATACCTAAAAAATATTTGAGTTCACCCAGATCCTTGATACGGAAATGTGTATACAGAAACTTCTTTGTCTGCTCAATCTCATGAAGATCATTTCCTGCCAAAATAATGTCATCGACATTAAATAGGATGAGAGTGATTGAGTTAACATCCTGCCTCCTAGTGAATAAAGAATTATCTAATTGTGATTGTGTATACCCAGCTACTTGCAAGGTTTGGGATAACTTGAAATACCATTGTCTGGGCCTGTTTTAGACCATAGGGGAATTTATATTGCCTGCAAACCATACCTTGAGTGGTCTCCCCCTGTCTGCAGGAAGGTGCAAATAGTTCATCAAGTCCAATAGGAAGATGCATGTACAACTCCTCCTCAAGATCCCCATAAAGAAAAGCATTAGTAACATCCATATGACAAAGATGCCACTGGTGAATGGTGGCCACAGCCAACAAGGTGCGAACCATATCCATTTTGGCAACAGGGGAAAAGGTTTCTTCATAATCCAGACCATAAAGCTGGGAATATCCTTGAGCAACTAACCGAGCCTTATACCTTTCAATAGAGTCATCGACCACGAATTTGATCCGGAACAGCCATTTGCATCCAATAGGGTATTTATGTGAGGGAAGAAAAACTAAAGACCAAGTGTTGTTGTTAAGTAAGGCCTTGAGTTCAAGGAACATAGCTGCTTTCCATTTGAGTATAAGAAGAGCTTCATGAGGAGAATGAGGTATGAAGATGGTGGATAAGTTGAGAGCAAAGGGTAAGTAGTGAGGAGGAAAAGATGGGTTGTGAATGTCATCTGTTATGGGATACAACACTGGACTAAGGGATGTACAACTTCTTGTGACATAATCCTACATCCAAGTGGGAGCCTTTCAATTCATGGTAGCGTGTCGGACTTCTAGAGTGTATATAGTAGGAGGTGGGTCAAAAGGGATAGAATAGGAAGTGGAACAAGGTGTTGAAGAGGGGAGAGATGTTATAGCAGGAGATGGAGATGTTGTAGCAGGAGATGGAGATGTTGTAGCAGGAGCACTACAATAAAATAGGTCTATTGCCACGGGCAAAACCGTTGCTAAAACCTAAAAATTCCGTGACTAAAACAATTAGCCACGGGCTATTTGAACTCGTGGCATTAGCCCCCGTGGCTAACTTTTTGCCACGGATAAATTGAACTCGTGGCAAAGGGTCTACGTTTTAGCCACGAGTTCTCCTGTGGCTAAAAGTAAAATTTTCTGCCACGCATAATATCTCGTGGCTAAAAGTAATTCACTTTCAGCCACGATCTCTCCCGTGGCTAAATGTAATACACTTTTAGCCACGGGTACTATCATGTAGCTAAAAGCAAAATTTTCTGCCACAAGCACTACCAGTGGCTAATTACTGATCAATTTTTACTATAGTATATCCCGTGGCTAAATAGTAAATCCGTAGCCAAAATAATTAAATTCTAACCATTAGTTAACCCGTCACTAAAAATAAATTTTTTAATGTCACAATAATTTTATTCCCCATACATTTATTTTAATTAATTTATTTATTTTGAAAAATATAAAGCAAATGAAATATAAATAGTAAAATAAACAATAATACTAAAATTTTTATTGCCAAATTCTGAAACTTTCAAATGAAGTTTACAAATAAGTCTAGCAATACAATAAAAAATGTTAGCCAAACAAAAAATATATATACTCATCGTAAAGACTAAAAGAAAACTAAGCATTTGTGTTACATTTTCAATTGCAACTAGACAATCTAAAAATATCTAATGAAACAAAAGTAATACATATCATAACTGAGAACCTCAAACTGCAACCCAACTATCTTTGAAAATATCAACATCGACATGAAGTTTCAACAGGATAACAACAGTCGTCACCTGCAAGTTCAAAGTATACCACATTTAAAGCATAGCATCACTTTTATAATAAAAAAAAGTCTAAAGCAAACCATTCTAGCACGAGTCATGAAACCATATGCAGCTCGATATTGGCATACAAACAGAACAAGCAACTAAAGAACAAAAATGTAAATTTCATTTCTATGCCACCAGCTGCTTCTATCTCATCGCCATTTCAACATAAAACCATCAATAAATGAAAGGAAAATATAGCAAAATCAATACAAGGAATTGTAAAACATAAGTTTGAACAAGGACCTTTAGAATGTTAAAGACTTTCTCACCAATATACTTCTGCAAATCAATAGTTGAAACACTTTGGAAGAACCAAAGTGTATGCAGCCACCTTTTTGCAATCCTACACAAGAAGGCTAACAGTAGAAGCCCCCGAAAGAAGATATTAGCATACAAGAAATACGGTAAACAGTAACTCCTCTAAACATATCCATGATATAAGAACCACAAATCGTTCATCTGGTCATGGAGTGGACTACCTGCCCAATACACAACTTTTGCCTTCTATAAGGGCATAGATGGGGATCCCTAAAACATAGCTTGTTTATGTCCAGTATCGGTGCCAATGTTACGTTATCATAAAGCATCATTTTGACGTTCTCTTCTATTCTATCCAGTACTAGTTATCATTCTTAATACAATAAAAATTATTTCCAAATTGAGCCAACTGCACAAGCAAACAAAAACAAGAATCAACATTCATATCTATATATTCTATTATGGTTAAGAACTTACCATGCACTTGTAGGATGATAGAACCCTGCTACGGAAGAGTTCCTAAAAATAGAACAGAGCAATTACTTCTTCGTTCAATTTTTAAAAAGCTGGACAATGAGGAATTCATCTGATCATATGATGGCCAAGGGAAACATTTTTCATTCTACCATAATCTAGTCGGCAAGTAATAACACACTATAGCTACAAGATTTTACAAGATTTATTGCAACTGAGAGTATTTCAATTTGTAAAGTAGCATGCTTTAAAAAGAACATTGTCTAATATTTTCCAAAAAGAAAATAGGATATTTCATTGTAGCAGAAATTTAATTTTTATGAGGATTCTCTGCATGATGAAGCCTAGAAATTGTGGCTGTAGTCTTGTAGAGAAATTTTCAATTTTCTGATCAGTTTCGCATGTGAAGCCGGATGAAAATCCTTATCGAGGTTTAAAAACTATTAAGTATTAAGCCCTCCCAAGAACAAATCCATTTCTGAATATTTCTTTGATCATCGTAAAGTGAGACATAGTTGAGCCAATTTATGATTCCAAATAGGTAAATATAAATGAACTGTTCCATTGGGGGGGGGAACTGACCTGTTTTTTAAGCAATTTATAGCAAGCCTTATCTCGAATATTTGGCATGTCAATCAAGACACCCAAGTCCATCGCATCCATATACCTACACAAAAATCCCGACATTTAGTAAGCAATAGAACAAAAAGAAGAACAAACATATAATCTTGAACTGATACCACAGCAAGAAGAACATAGAATTTCTCTGTCCCCTTCTGCACAACAGATTAGGGCTTATTCTTGGGGTAGTACATTGGGTAGATCGTAACAAAGATAAAGAAGGATATGCTTTTGCTTTTAAAGCAAGTTCTTCTTTTCTTCTGCATACCATCAATATCAATCAATACTTCAAATAGTTTACAAAAAGTCAATATTTTATTCCTGTCCATTATTTTGAATTTTTTCTACGGGGAAACTGTTCGCTTCCCCTTTAGTGATCCCCCTTCCCCTTCAATCATTTGCTCTTTATCAATCACCTAAAATTCTGTATCCAAATGCACCTTGGTCTTTTTGGCAGAGGGTATACATTGTGGTATAGTTGAACCGCTTTCAATTTCAATTGCCAAAATCCCCTTTAATCTAGCCACGGCACTAAGGTAGTTCATTCATGGCACATAGATAAGTCTACCAATTAACATTAAGAGAATAATTAATACGAAGGTAAGCTACAATAAATTGATGTTCAAGACTAACAAAAGATGTTCAAAACTAACAAAAGAGCTCTTTGTTCATTTTTGTATCACTTGGTGGGGAGAGTTTCTCAAGGAAGCATTTCTTTTCCCGTTTATCCTTTGCAGTAAATGACCAATTAGTAACTGAGATTCTGATGATTTTTCAGCAAAAATTATCATTTTTTCTCGAAAAGGCGAGATTGGTTTAAAATGGCATAGAATCAAATCCCAATTGAAAGCATATTGTATCATGCCATTTCCTGAATGCATTTATGACAAGAATATTACAAAAGTTTTAGATAGTCCATGACAAATGTGTGGACAATTCAAAATTCAAGAGAAAGTACGTTTGCATTAAAAACCTAATTCAATAGAAAATTTCTCATTTTTAGATAGTCCATGACAAATGTGTGGACAATTCAAAATTTAAGAGAAAGTACTTTTGCATTACAAACCTAATTCCATATAAAATTTGTCATTTTTGCATGCAGAATCCTTAATTACACTTCATCAAAGAGTAAAAGAGAAGGCAAAAAAGAATCACCCTATAACCTCATCCATCTCAATCTTCACCATTGCCGGCCACCCACGCGCTAATGTGTGTTGAATCAATCACATTATCAATGCGAACACAATCATATATCACAAGCATAAAGCATATCCAAAGAAACTCACGATCAACTAAAACTTAAAAATTATGAATAAGCATGTAGAAATTAATAGATATGCACCGGACCTCTTCAATTACCAAAGCAAAACAAAACGATAACACAAAAGAACAACATAATTCATCGAACAGACAAAGACCAACAGAACATCAAGTTCCAGCAGCTGAAGGGAGCGACGGATTAAAACTTACCTGTGGGAAAGGTAAGAGTTCACGAGAGAGGTGGCATGTGACCTCCCCTCTGAGGAAGAAGAAATCCAATCCTGCCTATACGCTGCCAAATTCGACCACTGGTTTCTCAAATTTCTTTGGGCTACCGACCTCCATTGCCTCAAAGTCACAGATTGTTGTTGTTGCTTCTGGTGCTGCGATTGGGGCATCGCCAAGCTTGGCGTCGTAGTCGTAGCAGGGCTGATGAACTGCAACCTAGACGGACATGACAGAGAAAGTGATCCCATTGGAAGTGAATCAGCGATGACTTCCATCTTCACAATCGTCACCCTACGCCCCCCGATCTGAGACAGTGGGTGAAAAAGGCTCCGCTCTGCTACGCAACGTAGTGAATTGTGACAACATGAGATTCCCTCATTTAGAACACCCGTAGTGGTAAAAAAATTATCACTCTCACCATTCATATATTCAATTTTTATCCATACTCAAACAATCATGACATAATACTTTCACTATTCACACTTAAAATCTCCAAATTTCCATCCTCAATTTGAACCTTTAAATTTAGGGTGTACTATCCAATTTTTCAAGCAATACACAACTCTATCATTATTCACACATTTAATTTTCATTCACACATAAAACATTATTACACAATACTTTACCTATTCACAGTCTAAAATCTCTAAATTTCCGGTGTACCACTATGGATTAGAGCATGCGTATTGATAGCTAAAAAAAATAATAGAAAACTCTAAAAATTGATGTGTAAAGTGTTTTGTTAAGGATATAAAAAAATTGAGAGGATGGAAATGGAAAAACCTCACAGTGGAGCACCCAAAAAAATTAGAAGGAACTTTAATTTGGCAACAATAATAAAGTGGATGTCACGACCCAAACTCGGATTAACCTCTAGCTTAGATTGTGTCGATGAGGTCAATGCTCCCTTAATTACCTACGAAAACCAATAAAAATAGTCCAAATATCATTAAATAATACACCACCTTACCGACCTCATCGGAACTACCATCCCAGGTTCAGCATTTTCCACTTAATCTCTAAGGCATGCATACAATGGCACAAGAGAGACTAAACTCCATAGTACAAAACATATATTATAACAGTCCACAATCATACTTGAACAGAATTTTACTCATAATCTCATGGCAATGATAATGATAGATATACTTACGCTAGTCCCTCACTAACTCTGCTGCTGCCTATTGCTGCGGCGCAAGTAACTACTGCAAGTCTTAACCTGTCAAGTGGATGGAAGCAAGGGATCCGCCTAGGCACCAAAGAAAATGTGTGTGCGTAAGCCTAAGCTAAGTAAGCATACATAAAGTCCATGAATATAAAAGCTGATATGAAACTGGAGACGAGAGAATATAAATGAAATCAAGAATGTAGTAATAGACAGTAGCGGAGACAAGGACTCAACACGCAAGCATAGTTGGACATCACAATGGTAAGGGAATCGACCATGAAGGAATCACAACTATCACAGGCCTCACATATCATCTCAACATGCCACACAACCACAGACATCTCAATGCGCCACACAGGCCATAAAAATAAGCCACATATAAGATCACAATTGCCCATATGAAAATCACAAACAACCACATAGGAATCACAAACAACCACAATAGCCACACCGGCCAACATCGTCAAGAAAGATAATGAGTATCATGCGCTACACAAGCCAACCCCGGAATCACCCAACTACAGTCGATCACTAATATCCCGCATCCGGATACTATGGCGCATAGAAATCATACCTCTAGCACCGGATACCATAACAGGGTGTTATGGTGCCATACGTCTAGCACCAGGATGTAGTGCTATGGCGAGTACAAACCGTATCTCTAGTATTCATCCAATCAAATCATATCACAATGACCTCGAGGTGACGTGCCATATGTCTCGTCCAAGGGGAGATCAATCCCTCGTAGACCATATGACTTGTCATGACACGATGACTCAAATATAAATGGCTATACAAGCTTTGGTCCAGCTATGAAAGATAAAACGAGACTCCGCAACATGCATGCTATTCCAACAGATATGATAAACATGAAACTTAGGAGACACCAAATTCCAACAATCAGAACTAAACACCACCAAGGACATAACATGCATCGGATAATAATATAAGTGTGTCAAGAAGTATAGGAATATTGAGGACAACTCATCAAAGGAAGGAAAGGAAGTCTTTCTGTATGCTTATCTCCCTCTAACTCAATTATCCAATCCACACTACCAATATAAATCTTTCAAAGGCAGGGCCACCGTATGAGCATATGCTCCTCGCCTACACATGGGGTACATGCATAATGTCTTATTAACCATTTCACAACTTAACAATATAATCCCCCTTTTTATTATCACTATTATTATTATTCCTTTGATTCTCTATTTAACACCCTCATAGTCCATATATTTATGTCTCGGCCTAGATCCTCATTGTCACTTGGGCCATCGTGAGGGTCCATTCAAGTCCATCATAGTTTTAGTCACTCTAATTATATTCATAATTCTTCACATAATATACTTCTATTTAATATATATTTAATATTTATAATATTTATTTAATTTAATATATTACATACCCAATTACTTTTTGCGCATGTGCAATTTTTAATTTTTATTTTTTAATTTAGAAAACGGGAACATACACCCTTTTTCATGGAAAATATAGAAGTTACTCCCGTTTTGCACATTTTTTATTTATTTTTTCTTTTTTTAGAAAAACCGGAGTATACTCCCGTTTTCTAAAAAAAGTAAAAAATAAAATAAAATCCACAGACGGGGGGGTACGTAAAACAATTCTCATACACATCGTAGGAATTGGAAGGAAAGTAATAATTTTTCTTTGTTTGATTTGGTTTTAAATGGTTTCCTACTGTGTTGTCAAAGGCGTGTCTAAACGCGAGGCGCAATGAGGCTCAAGCCCAAGCGCCTCAACAACCTTGAGGCTCAGTCACATACACGAGGTGCACCTCAGACGCGTGCCTAGGCCGAGGCGCAGTTAAGGTGAGGCGCAGGTGAGACCTAATTTAGCTTAAGTATAAATTAAAAAAAAAATTGAAAGAGAAAAAAAACCATGATTGTCGGCTCTCACCATCGGTTGCTCCTCTCCTTTCCATCGGCTCCTCCTCCTCTCTCACCATTGGCTCCTCCTCTCCTCTCCATCTTCAAGGTTAGTTCTTTTCTCCTCTTTCATTCTCTGCTTCTCCTCTTTTCTCTCTGCTTCTCATCTCTCAGCCTCTGTTTTTTTTTTCCGTCTTTCACTCTCTGCTTCTCCTCTATCACTCCGACACTCTCTGCTTCTCCCCATTTTTCTCTTCTTTTGCTTCTGTGCTTCTCATCTTCTTTTGCTTCTTTTTTGGCTGCTACTTCTCTTCTCTGTCATTCACTCTTTCTTTTGCTTCTCTTTTTTTTTTTTTTTGCTTCTCATATTGTGATATTATTTTGTGCTCGACTTATTTACTATTTCGTCTATCTCTTGGTAAACTTATTTACTATTTTGTCTACATATGTACTTTTAGTTTACTACTATGTTGGATTTGAAATATTATTTATACATGCGACTATATGGTTTTATATTTCAATATATTTCAATATAGTTGTTCATATACTGCAATTATATTTTACATGGATATATAAATGTTTAAGAAATATGCGTCGTGAGCGCGCTCCTGCCTCGCGCCTCTTTTTCTTCCGGTTCCTTCAATTTAAACCAAACAAAGAAAAATAAAGTTACTTTCCTTTCCTCTCCATTTTTTTCCTTTCTTTTCCATCAATAAATCTGAACCAAACCGGACGATAGTGTTATTACATATTTATATTTACCCATGTATTTATTTAAGCAGGTATCTATATGTCCCAAGAGATGTCACCTGATTCCGGCAGCCAATTGCCGGCGGCACCAGATCCAGCACCAGCGGCGACAAGCTCCGGTGGCGGCGACGGCGGCGGCGCTGCCCAGGGCCGGCAGGGGCCAAAACCTCACTGCCCTCTCTCCTTTCTCCCTGACCGAGCGGCCAATTCACCACCCAGGCGGCGCCCTCGCCAGCACCCAGCACGGACGTCGGCCGGAGGCCGGTACTCCGGCACGCCACTCAACTGAGCCGCCTCTTCTTTTCGGTCATCACCACCTCATCCGCCACCCGCGGCCACCCCACACAACCCACGAATTAAAAATCCAAACTTCACAAAAATCTCCACAACCCACCACGAATTATCCATAAATCGGAGCTAGAATAGATCGAATCCGCATTTACCTCCTTCGATCCGTGCTCTGGCCGTCGATTCGCCGGATCTCGTCGATTTTCTCCTTCGCCGTTCACTGCCCCTCCCGATTTTCGCCCCTGCTTGCTGCGCGGCCGTCGCCCGGATGGTTGCGCCTTCACGGATGCCGGCTGCTGGTGCTCCTCGCCGGCGGAACAAAGAACAGAGGCGAGGGAGAGAAAATGAGGAAGCCGAGGGTGAGTATTGAGGGAGAACATAGAAAAGGTGGAGGCGATGACGGCGCGCAGGAGAAGAAGGAAGAACATGAGGGTTTTTAGAGATTCCAGGGCATTTCCATAAGGGATGCCCTAAACGCAGCAACACAATTTACTAAACACAGTAACTTTTTAAAAAAATTTATAATTTTGTACCTGACCTTTAAAAATAATTACAAGATTGTCATTGCCTAATATATATACGAAAAATATTTCATCCACTTCTCTTATTTTCTTCTAGAGAGAGAGTTTAGGGCAAGTTTATTCGACGCTGCTTCTTAGATTGGAGTGCATTCGACTTACCAGAGGTATTACCACTAAGTTCAATCTTTAATATATATGTTAGTGAACAAATTGTAGGTAAAAAAGGGTAAAAAACACATAAATTGAAAAAAGTTCGCGAAAAGCGGAAGGGCCGGCCTCGGGAGCCGGCGGGTTGTGTTACCCGCCGGCCTAATAGGCCGGCGTGTTGGAGGACAGGCCGACCTATTAGGCCGGCCTGTCTGGGCTCCCCGCCGGCACATTACGCCGACGGGTACATGGTGTGGCCGGCCGGTATAAAAAAAAAATAAAAAAAAATTTATTTTTAAAAAAGGTATAAAAAAGGGAAAATTAGTTTTGGTATAAATATTTTATAAAATAATTAGTTCTAGGTTAGCACCAAATAGGTTTTAGGATAAATATTTTATAAACAAATTATTTTTAGGATAAATACTTTATAAAAAAAATTAGTTTTAGGATAAATATTTTATAAAAAAAATTAGTGTTAGGAAAAATATTTTGTAAAAAAAATTAGTTTTAGGATAAATATTTTATAAAAAAAATTAGTTTTAGGATAAATATTTGATAAAAAATTAACTTTAG
>JAOWBR010174110.1:0-11179 GCA_028571145.1 Dionaea muscipula
ATGTAAATATGAATTGGGTATACTGCTGTATTTGAGCTTTTTTTTTAAATAAAAGAGGCTAAAACGGCCGTATACAACCGTTTATTTACTAAATAAACGGTTGTGTACGGCCGTAATGTACTTTTTGTAAAAAATAAAAAAGATCATAACGGTCGTATACAACCGTTTATGGTGAATTTACACAACTGTGTACAACCGTAATGTACTTTTTTGTAAAAGATAAAAAAATATCATAACGGCCGTATACAATCGTTTATGGTGCATTTCAACGACTGTATACTGCTGTATAATTTAAAAAGCCGAAAAAAAATTAGGGTAAAAATGTCTGACGCGCCCCCGAGGAGGGGTTGTGCGCAAAGCATACCCCTTTTTCTTGGTTATTATTTCAGACACACCCCTTGTCTGGATTTTTTTTGATAATTTTTTGATGATACTGTAATATACTATCATTTTTGTTGAGAAAAACGATGGTATACAATCGTTTTTTGTTAAGATAAAACAATAATATATTAGTGTAATACTATTTCTAATAAAAAAGAACTAAAAACTAGACACACCCCTAAAGCTGCAAAGCATGTCTCTTTTTCTTTCCTTTCATTCTTTTGTATGCGATTCCGTTCAACCAAATATTGTGTGTGGAACGTGGATAGGTGGAAGAAAACAAGGGAAGGGAACCGAATAAGGGAAAGCAGGAACTGGAAGGGGGAAGGCCGAAGGGGGAGAGAAAACACCACGAACAAGTGTTGGTGGCGGCGGCTGCGGCGGCTGCGGCGTTCGCGGTGGTGGTGGTGGTGGTGAGGAGCAAATCTGTCTGGGAATCAGAGGCGCTCCATTTCAAGATCCTGAAGAAGAACCATGGAATCCGAGGCGCTCCATTCAGGTAATGCGCAGAGGTGGTCGAGGTTCGTGGCGACGTGCTTGCTAGGAGGCGTGGTTCTCGGCTTGTCCTTTTGGGGATTCTACGCCGTCGCCAGCTCCTCCTCTTCGCCGTCGTCTCCTTCTCCGCTGCAAGCATGGAGGAGGTTGAAGAAGAAGACGAAGAAGCCAATCCGTGTCTACATGGACGGTTGCTTTGACATGATGCACTATGGACACTGCAACGCTCTTCGTCAGGCTCGCACCCTCGGTGACCAATTGGTTGTCGGTGTTGTCAGTGATGATGAAATTACTGCTAACAAAGGTCCTCCTGTTACTCCTCTTCACGAAAGGTCTGTCAAATTGTCTGCATTATTTTCTCCTTTTCTTTTTAGTTTTCACAATTGTTTTGTGCGCATTCTGTTTTACTTTTTTCTCCGTGATTCTTTTTGGCCACACAATTTCATCGGACAATATTGTTATTTCTGGTAGCAGATTTGTCAATCAAAAAGATATATCTTGGTTATATTTCATCTTTTCAACAAGTTTACTAATGAGCATAATGGCCCTCATGGATATGATTTGTGTATCTGGTCGAATTGATACTGACACAACTTCTAATTGCACTCCATGGGGAAAATGCTTTGAGGTCATTCGCTAGCATGATTTGCCTAACTGAAAAATTAAATTGAAAAAAAGATAATCAAGTTCTTTTACTTGAAGAATGTATGACGAGTCCTTTTGGATTCAAGTTCTATCGTTGGTTATATGAAATATGATTAAATGGGTGCTAGTAATTAAATGTGGCGACAGGATGATCATGGTCCAAGCAGTGAAGTGGGTGGATGAGGTGATTCCTGATGCACCGTATGCTATAACTGAAGATTTCATGAAGAAGCTATTCAAAGAGTATAACATTGATTACATAATTCACGGGGATGACCCATGTGTCCTCCCAGATGGTACTGATGCTTATGCCCTTGCAAAAAAGGCTGGTCGATATAAGCAGATCAAACGAACGGAGGGGGTATCCAGCACTGATATCGTCGGTAGCAACTCTACTCATACTTCTTCCTTAATGATTGGTTTTGTATGCTGGTACAGAATCGTTACTATTTTTTAGGATTTCAAGTAGCTCATTCCATTGCTTGGGTCTGTGTTTGTTGCTGCTATCTGCGTACAGGTCGTATGCTTCTATGCGTCAGAGAAAGATCACCTAGTGATAAACCTCAGCATTCATCCTTGCAAAGACAGTTCAGCCATGGTCACAGTCACAATTTTGAAGATGGTGCTTCAGCGGGTGGAACTCGCGTATCTCACTTTCTTCCAACTTCTCGTAGGATTGTTCAATTCTCAAATGGGAAGGTAGGAATGATCATCACAAATGTTACAAAGTCAAAGTTGATAAAAAATAACTTCCAAACACAAGGAATATCTTTCTTTCTTAAAAAGGAAATAAAAGGTTTATCAACGAAAACAAAGGATTACTTCAGCCCCAATTAGAAGATAAAATTTTTCATAATTCTATAGTTCAGCACCAGCAAATTTGGTTAAAAAGTCAGTATCAACAACTTATATCCATTCAGATAGTCTATATTAGCACCACAAAAATGGCGCAATAGTGTTATTCACCACAGTAGGGTTAGAAAATTTACAATTAAGCAAAGGAGTAATGTCTTCCTTTTCAAGTAATATTTCTGTGTTTGACTTGATATTTTTTTTTTTAATTTTGTAGGGCCCTAGACCGGATTCTCGCATCATTTACATAGATGGTGCCTTTGATCTTTTTCATGCGGGGCATGTGGAGGTATTGCTTCTTTTTTCATCTTGCATGCTACTCATTGTTAAGGAATTCATTGGGTTGATGGGGTCGGTAACTAGGGGTTTGTGGGTATGGAGTTTGCCCATAATGTTGGTATAAGATCGGGTAAAAAACCTGTTAGGTTGCCACCTTATAATGGAACTAACTGCTACCTCTTCCAATTCCAAGAAGCTGACAATTAATTGCCTGCCATATGATTAAGATCTTTAAAGGTCTACTATTTGTAAGGGGCCAACCTTTACACAATGATTCTGGGAAGTGTTCCCTTTTCTGCGTGTGTTCTACACTTCTACTAGGTTTACTGGATTTTGCCTTCCGATAATGAGATCTCAAGATCTGAATTGGTACTTTCTTATGTTTGATTTTATTTGGTAGGTGGGTTGACAATCAGGAAGAGTTATTACGACAATGATGTATATGCATTCTAATTGAAAAAGGGTCAAATGCATACTTATATTGTTCTAAGTCGTTTATGCGGAAAATGAATACATTTCGTATGTGGTTTATTTAGCGTATTCCCTGTTTCCGGAGTGGGGAAAATTCACAATTGAGCTCCTTCACGATCAACATCTGTAGAAGGATTGTGTAGAAAAACTTGGTAACTTCTCAACGATGAAAAGAAGAAAAAAGAAGTAGAAAATCTCAACAGAAAGAAAAAAAACCTGAATTAGCAAAGCCTAGCCCTCGGAAAAATGCTATTAGGTGCTCACCAATGGATGAACAATAGATCATCTTTTTATTCCCCTTTGGGAATTCACTAAAGATGGCAATGATTTATTCTCTCTTTATGGATGTCTAGTAATTCTTCTTTACTTCTGTTGGTTTGTCCAATTTCTGGCTCCGTTTAATTGCCTATATATGCAGTTACTACAAACATTCAATGGCTACTAGTTTACATTCCAATGATTAACCAGTTCCTATTTGGATTATTTTTTGCAATCATAGCCTCCTATCTTAGGATGAAAATATTATCCAAGCCCACCGGCTGCTTGTTAGCTTACCCACCATATAGGGTGTCCATGGCTAACTGGGTATGGCTACAATTATGAGTAGACATGGTAATATGTCTAATATCCTCCATGGGTAAATGTAGGGTATACGTAGATGCTTGGACCAATATCACCTGGACATAGACTAGTTAAATTTTTTATATTAATTTACTAAAGTATCCATGAAGTACATATATATAGTTGTGCAGATTCTTAGTTTATTTTCAGGAGAACTATTATTGCAGTATTGGACTTTTCTTATATGTTTACAAAATTGATCAATAGTTTAACTATATGCTTGGAGATACTTAAATATTTTTGTGGCTAGTCTGAATTTGGTGCACAAGTATTAACTTCCTTGAAAATTTCTTGAATTATGAAAGGACTTTTTGACAAGAGTTACAGGTTGGAAAAATTTTAAAAGTAGTGGCTAATGATCACTCAATAAACTTTTTCAACATAGTTTAAATAAAATAATCACTCTCTTATTGTGGCTGGGAATGGGTACCAGACATTGGTACGTGGCAATAGAGCGGGTGTGGGGATCAAGATATACTTGGGGGTGTGGTTACAACAGTTTGTATGAAGGACATGGCACAAGATAGATGAGAATGAAAGTCGTCGCATTCATGTGGATGATCCTACCTAGTGGGATAAAACCTTAGTTGTTATAACATACTAATTAAAACTTTTGTCCTTGTAGAAAGTTGCTTCAAGAACAGTGAAAATTGCCAGCATGTTTAGGAATAGAATGTTAAAAATTGAAAATGCTATTGTTTCTGTTGAAGAATTGATCCACCAAATTCCCAAGCTTGTAGCATAAGGCCGAGGAAGTTGTTTTGCACATTAACATGCCCTCTCAAGCGGATGTCATTTAGACTTTCAGTGTTGACCGTGAACATTTCCTCCTAACCAGTGTAGCTGCCATGAGCCCAAGTGCCCAACACACAATTCAACTTGTGGTAACTAGCTCCAAATATATATTCATGACCATTTGCTCGGACTGAGCAACACCATGTCGTTGAACCAACTATAACCAACAATAAGGCTTGTGGTGTGAGGTCCATGAAATAGTTCTATACTTTCATATCCTGATCAGAAAGACATTGGTTCCCACCTACAGAAGCATGTATTGTGAGGATATATACAGTGCCTTGCTTATTTTGGTTGCTTTACAGCTTTCACAACATGTACACTACTAAATAAGTTTATTGACCTTAACCATGTTCACTACCACCAGCCACCAACAAAATCAAAGATAAAGGTGGCCGGTAGACCACTTTTATTTTCTTCCTCTCCTTTCTCTTCTCCTCTCACTTTTTCTTGTAGCTGCTTCTAACTTTAATGACTTCCCAACTATGCTGATATAGATTTTGAGAGTTGCCCGGACGCTTGGAGATTTTCTACTCGTCGGAATTCACACTGATCAGACTGTCAGGTTTGAGTTCATCCTCTTTGCTTTTACTTGTTGATATTTAGAAGAATTCAATGTTTATTTCAACCATTGTGCAACATCGTTGTTGTCTTGTAATGCTTCGGGTCCCTTTTCATTTCTTTTTTCTTCATCTCCCTTGATAATGTGTCATGCTGAATGAATTGCTCTCCCTTCTTTTTCTTTTCTTTTCTTATTCTCTTTGTTGATTGATGTGATAAGGGTATGTATTGAGTTGATTTTAGTATTTTACCGTTTTACTGCTAATGGTTTGCTATTGAGCAATCTTCTGAGGACCAATCCTAATCGGGTGTTTGTATATGATTTATATGGTATTTTCTGTTTGTAAGATATTTAGTGAAATCTAAATAATGACTCTTATGGCCAAATGGTTTGAGTTATGCCATTCTTTCTTCTGGTGGAGAGCAAGCTATGCTCAATATTATTGGAGCTCATTCTATTTTGTGGTTCATGTTTTCACATTTATTTGTGAATGTTAGTGGTTACCATGAACAGTGTTAGAATAGTTAGCTGATTAAGCTGATTGACAATGCCATTAACCGTTGCTTGTTAACTTTCTACGAACAAGGAGACTCTTCGAATGTCATGGATGCACAACCCTAGTGCTTCCTTTTTTTTGTCTCCTTTAGTTATCCTTGGCGGTGGAAAGCTGCATTGTCTCTCGACCATATCTTGAGTCAAATATATGTCGAATATGCTAGTTTCACTCCAAGATTGGAGCAAGGGGCTTAATCCAGGGTACACTTGAACATATGTAAGTACTCATACATGATTGGATGGAGAAATAGGGTGGATATAATAAGAGACAGGAAGCAATCCGAGATCCAATTTGACATGTAATGAGCATGGTGACAGGCTTACTGGTTACAAGCTCAGATCACATCAGTAAATAACTTTCTTTGTGGGAACAATGGAGTGAGATTAATGGAACTCATGAAGTGGGATGGTGTCCACAATGGAGTGAGATCAATGGAAATAACCATCTCACTTCATGTTTTTATTCATTAAGAAGATGAATAGGTGTAAAATACCTTTTATTTGGATTGGGTCATAAACAATTCTTTTGACCTTGATATGAAGCCTGTGCCAAACCTCCAGTAAAGAGTGCACTGTACTTATGTAAAGTTCAGCTTCTAAACTAGGGTCTCTGCTATTTTTATGTGAGAGATGAATGTACTAAATTGAGTTGTTTCCTCATGGGAATTTCTGTCATCATAAAACACATGATGGAAGTTCCACAGGCTGTTATGTCTCCAAAGACACAAATAGAATTAGAAAAATTAGCACTCATATCCATAGTTCCTGATGAAGGCAGGAAAGATGCATAAAGCACCAGGTGCAAAAATTCAGCCTCAGTTAATAGCGAGTCATCTGAAATTACTGTTGGAAAAATACTAGAATATAATGTTGTGAAAATTCCGTGGACATAATTATAATAATAAAAACGAGACCTCTATTATAGAGGACAAAAGATAATCAAATAATACACATCAAACATGTAGAATGAGAAATTAAATATCATACCGACCGAATACCGCTAAGGCTTGTGTTTGGTACAATCTCCTTAAGACTAATTCACTGCCTACTGGATTAGGTTTGATGTCAGCCTCCCATAATACAATAGCGTCAACCGCAACGAAGGATGAAGACGTCTTCGAGTCCGGTGCCTTCTCCTTTTTCGGCGAACAAGAATGCGAAAAGTGAATCTCTCTTTTTTGAATTTCCTCTCAGACTAGAGGAGGCGCAGGAAGCCAAAAGATTCTCCGTCAAAGACTGACGAACTCTATTTATAATGGAAGATTTACTTCAGTGAAAAATATTTTTCAAAATTTTCAAGAATCTGGGTTAATCTAAAACGCTTGGTTTTGATATATTTAAAATAAAAAACAAATCTTTAGAATATCTGATCATGATTTCCACAATCAGGTGAGGGATTTAATTATATTTTTCCGTAACTGATAAATATCAGTTTATTTATTTTATTAGTTAATTGTCAGGTGGGCCTCACATTACCCATTATAAATAAAATAAATAAGATCAGGTTGGGCTCATCCAAACCTTGGGCTACGGAATCATAAACGCATATGGACCGATCAATTCTCATTCACTCAGAAATGGTTTAAACGATCCGCGTTACACCTCGAAGATCAGGAATAATTTATTCGGATCACACTTATTTTTCATAATAAAATCGGTGGAAAAACAATGGTCTTATTAAACCATTTCCAAAAATCCCCCATATGAATGGAATTGGCCGTGACCACGATATAGAATACAAAGCCCAACTGCGAGAGATATCATGGCGAAAGCTTCCTATATCGAGATAAGTGGATTTCCGTTGAACCTTCTCTACTGAGAGCCTATTGAGCTTACTGGCTGTTCAGTGAACGCGATGTCTTGAAATGTCCCACCGTTTGTGTAAACCGAGACGATAGACTTCATATAGGAATTTCCTCTAATAGGTTCTGTTCTCATTATTGTGTTCATTAGGCCGTGAACACCGTCTGGTGTCATGAGTGTTTTCAAGATTTGTGTCTCATATCTTGATTGAAGCGACCTCACTTCGTACTCACATAGGTGACTCTTATGATTAGGGTATTTTCTCTACCCCCACATGACTTTTCTATACCCTAGAGTCATTAAAAGCTAAGCTTAATTCACCAAAGCGGAGCTTATCCTTATATCATTGTTCTTGCGCACCATAGGAATGAGTTGGAGTCTTACTCAGTGATTTTTCAATGCTATACGCAATTGAGTTGTCCCTTTGAACCTAGATCTTGGGATCTCCAGTTAACTTGGTGGGATTTTCCGTCACGATAACTGGTTTCAAAGGCTTTAGTCCCATTCCTTTAGATGTTTTATAAACTAACTCTCTATGTAACCCTTTGTTTATCGGATCTGCGATATTATGCTCTGACTTCACATAGTCAATAGTGATAATTCCATTTGAGAGTAGTTTTCTAATAGAGTTATGCCGACGACGTATATGTGTCGACTTACTATTATACATCATGCTCTGTGCTCTTCCAATTGTTGATTGACTGTCACAATGGACACATATAACTGTTGACACCAGGACGTTGGGAACGCGAAGAGTTAGGACGCAAAGGCCTCAGGACGTATCTAAGTCTGGCCTAGGATATTTTGGCTCGACCTAAAGACTCGTAATGGCCAAGATATATGCTTCAGGCCGTAGTTCTATTCAGGACGTTAGGGCGAAGGATAGGGCCATTTCTGGGTACGACTCCAAGGCACGGTCCACGACGAGTACGTGGACGGACAGGGGGAGCCACGTACTCGGAGGTTATTGTTGACGGTTGAAGTGCTGACCCTAAATAAGGGCGTAGGGCGGACGGAAGTGCTGAGAATCTGATGTGGTCAAGCCACGAATAGGAGGGAGTTAGTCCACGTTCTGATCGTGAGTAGTTATGTAACTGGCAATGTAACCGTCCCTAGGGTTAGTATGAATATAGCTAGTCCCGACTTTGTATGAAACACGAACAATCAAATCAATCCAATCTATCTTTCAGTATTTACTTCTTTCTTATCATTAGTCATTAGCGTAGCATTTAGCTTATAACCGAACCCAGTCGGTTACCCGGTATAGAGCGAACTCCTCATCCGGAACCCGATTCCGGCGATCGCAAGAACGCCACTAGCCAATATCCTTTGGTAACGTCAACAATTTGGCACGCCTAGTGGGACTCATCAACATGGTGGATACCCGAAGAACTCCCAAACACACTGAGACCAGTGTTGGTCTCATCACCGACACTGCCGGTGGCGGCAGCAACATTCCAGTAGTGGATCCTCCCCCTCCTTCTCCCGTAGCGGTAACAGCCCAGGGCAGCGACCACGTCCTCAAGCCGGAGGTACTCCCTCCTCCTCCTCCTCCAGAAACACTTCCACCACCGCCTACAACGGTGACAATGGAAGGATTGCGCGTCATTATCAGCGACGTGATGGGCGCCATGCGTGAAGAGGTAATAGCCCAAACTCAAGTAATAATGCAAAATGTAACTAGTATGCATGCGAACCAATATGATAATTTTTCTAGACAATTCACTGAACAACTTAGACAATTAATCGAACAAAATAATCGTATACGTGATGAGTCAGGCAATAACAGTCTGGCTCGTCAATATTTAAAACAAACCCCTTTGTCATGTGAGCCCGTAATGAACTCAATTCCCCTGCCTTCATGGAATACCGTGCCTAGGACGGACCAACGAACCGCGTTCGCTCCTCTCTGGGGGACGAATTCCGGTTAGCCTGGAGGATTAAATCCTCCTCTCTTTGAACCCCCTCGTCGTCAACCACGAGGATTCGAGATCGGCCAGTCTAGCAATTCGGCCAATCCTGTTGCAACTTCGGCCCGGGCTGGGCTGACCATTAGAGAGCATCAACCCAGCACCTATGGGTTCTCCCACGCTGGGAATAATCCACGTGGTGCTCCTTTCCTGCCTGAACCGCGTGTGGAACCCCCACTGACGGACCAACAGACTTGGCGGTACAACCCAACAGGCCGAACCGATCATACTGGGGGGTACGAGGGACGTGGCCAGTGTGAACAACAACCTGAAGGCTACACCCCGTTAGGCCCTCGGACTGAGGGGTACAACAATATAGGACGTGATGAACCTAACTAGCTCAATCGCCAGCCCGTAGCGCCTCCACTGTTGGCACTGCAGCAGGACGATCTCAGGGACCAAATTTTAGAGATTGTCCAGGAGCTAGGACAAGGCGTACGACCCATTACCAGGTCGACCTATTGAAAATCCTACCAAGACTGGGTTGATCAAGCCTTTCCGTTCCCCAAGGGGTTTAAAATGCCAGAGTTCACTCTGTTCACCGGGACGGGGGACGTCTCCAGTGTAGAACATGTGGGGAGTTTTACGATACAGGCTGGAGAGGTGAATGATTTCCAGAAATTGCGACTCTTTGGGAGCTCGCTCTCAGGGGTGGCCTTTTCTTGGTTCATTAACTTACCGGCCAACTCGGTCCAAACCTGGCACTAAATGGAGCAGCTCTTCCATGCCCAATTTTATCGGGACGAATCGGAAGTGACATTGGCGGACTTAGCCAATTTGAAACAGTTGCCTGGGGAGAAGGCCGAGACGTTTTTACAACGTTTTAAAATGGCCCGGAGCAAATGCTTCGTCCCATTACCAGAAAAGGAATTCGTGCGCCTCGCGCAAGGATGCCTTAATTTTGATTTAAAGCGTAAATTTCAAGATAAGGAGTTCCCTGACTTATTTCAGTTAACGGCCAACGTAGTTAGGTATGAATGTCTCTTACGGGACGAGAATGAAATGTGGAATGCGAGCAAGGGGACGTACTATCGCGACCCGAACTATGAGTTAAATGAAATAGAGGTAGAATATCAAGCCGATATGTGTCTGGCTGAGTTAAAGGCCAGATGGCCTTATTCATGTAAAGCTTTAATAAAACCCTGAACCGTTGACGGAGAGGTCCAAAAGGAACATAAGCCGAGGGCGTTCTCCTTTGACATAACGAAAGTAAATGAAATATTTGATCAACTGTATACTGACAAACAAATTAAACTTGGAGAAAAGCATAAAATACCTTCGCCCGAAGCTATAGCGGGGAAAATGTATTGTAAATGGCACAATGCGTGGACGCATTCTACCAATAACTGTTTAACATTCAGGAATGTCTTGCAGGATGCCATTGATTCGGGGCATCTTACCTTTGACAGTGGTAGGATGAAGGTGGACGAGGATCCGTTCCCTAAAGCCGCCAATGTGAACATGGTGGTCCTGACCTTATTAGCTGAAGCAACTTCAGACGATCAACGTCTGGTTGGGCAGCTGCTTGCGCCTCAAGGCACGAAGGAGGTACGGCCTGAAAGTAGTCTTAGAGGGGGGTGAATAAGACAAAGCAGAATTCAATCAACTTAATCACCCTTTTTTCACAAATGTTGGTTTCTATTAACAACAACCTACTTGATTTCAATGGATGGATATCAAACAATGCAATCAATCAAGCAATCAATGGGCAAACAAGAACACACAATATATAGAGGTTCACCCAAAGGAG
>JAOWBR010174121.1:0-11179 GCA_028571145.1 Dionaea muscipula
TTCTCAGATGCAGATTGGGCGGGTTCACCATCTGATCGTAAATCTACCACTAGATATTGTGTATTTGCTGGTGGCAACCTTATTTCATGGAAAAGTAAGAAGCAATCAGTGATAGCCTGTTCTAGTGCAGAATGAGAATATAGAGCCCTTGCTCACATTACTAGTGACGCTACTTTTATCCGCCGGTAACTTGATGAGCTACAATGTGCAGCACCTCGACCTACACAGGTGTGGTGTGATAGTCTGTCGGCTATCTATATTGCATCAAATCCAGTGTTCCACGAAAGAACAAAACATATTGAGTCATTTTGTAAGAGATAAGCTATTAGAAGGAGATATTATATTTAGTCATATAAAGACTGCTGATTAACTTGCAGATATTCTCACTAAGCCCTTAGCAGGGAGTCGGGTATAAATTATTTGTAACAAGCTTGACATAGTTGGTATTCATGCACCAGCTTGATAGGGAATGTTGAGAGCTATGCTATGTTTGGGCTTATTATCATGTATTAGAACTAGAGCCCAAGTGGCCCATTATCCATTAATAATAAAAGCTCCTAAACCTCAATGTAGAGGTTAAGGGATTCCATCTATTTTGTCATAACAATTGTTTTTCATTGTGACATACGGACATAGTTAGCTCTCCTTATAAGCGTCTTCTGAATGCTCAGGAGTACTTCTCCTCGTCTTTTCAATCCTTTATGAGATTAACTATGAATACTCTTGTCCTAATACATTACCATAAAATGGAGTCCCCGAACATAAAAACCGTCACCTATTGGACGTAACCCGAGCCCAGATGCGGGTGCCCAAGGTGTTCTGGAGTGAGGTCGTATTGACCGCCACATATATGATTTACAAGGAGAGATTTCTAACTGTGTCCCATTCCCGAATACATCCATACACCCACTTCATCCTCTCCCATTACGTAACTTTGGTTATAGTTGCTATGTTCGACATATTCGCCCCCATCTTACCAAAGTTGATCCCAAATTCCTCTGATGTTTCTTGGGCTACTCTAGAAAGGTCACAGGTGTAATTCCCTTCATCTACGCTGGTTGTGTGTCTTATTATCTTAATCTTTCTCTAAAGTTTGATGATGATACCTTAACTTATGAAGTAATTCGGCGTCATTCAGTGTCACCACCACATCCACATGTTCCTCCTTGGTCACCCATTCTACAATGTCATTCAATGTCACCACCACATGTTCCTCCTCAGCCACCCATGCTACATGTATATACTCATGGTCCTCGTCGGGTAATCTCTTTTGGTACTACTCTTCCATCGGTAGCGTTGGATTCTCATCCGATAGGTGCTCTTGAACCGACCCCTACGAGCTTCTCGTCCCTTAACTCTTTGACCTCTACTCCGGAGACTTCTCACCCTTTTGATCTAGATCTCCCTATAGCCTTATGGAAGTTGCAACGATCCTTATATGTGTCGATTCCTCATACATTATTTGAGGCTCTTTCTTCTCCTGGGTGGAGGTAGGCCATGGTTAAGGAGATACAAGCTCTTGAAGCTAATCAAACTTGAGACCTCCGGAAAAGAAGGCTATTGGATGTACGTGCGTGTGTTCTGAAAATGAATCCTTATAACATTGCCCGACTCAAGGTCCGTTTGGTGACCAAAGGATATTACTCAGGTTTACGATGTGGATTACACACCGACACTTTCCCTCTTGTTATGAAGATAGCCTCTGTTCGTCTTCTTAGTTCTCATACGGCGTCTCACATTGAGCTTTGCATTAATTGGATGTCAAATATGCTTTTGTTCATGGTGATTTGTCTGAGGAGGTGTATTTGAAGCAATGGTTTGTTGTTGAGGAGGAGTATGGTCGTGTTTGTCGACCAAAGAAATTTTTATATAGTCCGAAGTAGTCTCGCAGAGCTTAGTTTAGAAGGTTCGGTTCTATGGCGCTGGTTCATTCCGTGTTTTATCAACACTCCACTGCTAGTTGTTTCATTCTTGTTAGAGCAACTCCAGTGCTGATTGGTAAATTTGCCAATAGCTTGCTATATTTTAGCAATGAACAGTAACAGTTTGCTATAATTTGTCATTGTTACTCCAATGCTGTCATACTATATTTTAGCATTCTAATTTTTTCCACCGGTCTACATTTTCTAAATTTAATTAATTAACATAAAAAAAATTCCGACCAAGAACACGTTACACTGATAAGTATATAAATTCACATCAATTCAACATATTACTTATATAAAAAAATTCATTAAAGCCCTACAATCATAAAAAAATAATACTAAATACTGGTCATGAATTTAGCCCAATCCCAATTCACATATCATTGAAACAAACAGGGTACAATTAGTCAATTACCATTTCAAAACTCACCTGCAATGGCGAGAGAATTAGGCAATGGAAAAGCAACCCCTTTCATTGCCACTGAGATCAAAACTACACCCACAAGCCCTTCCATTAAATTAGCCTAATTTGTAACCAATCGACAGGGAATTCGGTGAAATTGGAGAAAAGAAGGCTAATTGAACACTTACCACTTCTAAGAGCATCGATTCCGATGCACCGTTAAAAGTTATCGTCACCGATTTTCCGAACAAGATTCGCTCCCCTCGCTTGCGCACCGTTGCCGGAGTTGTCAGACACTCCTCGCTGGTCTTCTGCTAGTCTTCTCCGGAGTTGTTGGACACTCCTTCCTTCACTAATCTTTTGCCGCGTTTGTGGGAAGAGGAAAAAAAAAGATAGAGAAGGAGAGAGCAACTACTGCGGCGGGAAGAACAAAGCACGTGAATAGCAGCGGCATATATGATGCTATATTTAGCATTTGGTTTAGCAGTGTCAAATTTTGCCAGAAGAAGATGTGCTGCTTTGGAATGATTTTTTCACAAATATTGCTAAAGTATAGCAATAACAGCTGCTATATTCCTTGCGTTAGAGATGCTCTTATGTGGACAATATTATTGTGACTGGTAGTGAATACACGAATCAGTTCTTTGAAGGGATTCCTTCAGAGTCAGTTTCAGACCAAAGACCTTTAAGGTTTGAAGTATTTCTTGGGATTGAAGTAATCTGCTGCAAGTGAGGGATATTCCTGTCCCAATTAATGTATGCTCTAGATTTACTTCAAGATGTTGGTATGGTAGGCACGAAGCCGAGTGACACTCCTATGATACTTGTGAAGCTTGCATTTGGGGATGGCGAGATATATGGTGATAGATACAGACGATTGATGGTGAAACTTGCATTTGCACCTAGGTAGCCGACAGCCAACACTGGGGGTGTACATGGGCCGGGTTCCCGGGTGAACCCGACCCGGTTACTTTGAACATTCCCCCTGACCCGACCCAAGACCCGATCCGATTATGATCGAGTTCTCAGGTCTCGGGTTACTGGGTCACCGGGTCCCTGGGTTCGGTCCGGGTCGACTCGGTTACCCGGTTAGTTTAAAAAAAATTATTTTTGTTAATTTTAGTTAATTAATAATCAATAAATAATTAATTTTAGTTACTTAATAATTAATTTTAGTTAATTTTAGTTAATTAATTAATTAATTTTAGTTAATTAATAAATAATTAGAATAATTTTTTTAAACCGAGTAACCAGGTGATCCGGTTACCCGGTTGGACCAAAAAACTTAACCTGAGACCCGGTCAGATAAGAGATCGGATCGGGTCAACCCGACCCGGTAGGCAACTGGGTCAACCCGACCCGGTCCGATTATGACCAGGTCAAACCGGGTCTCGGGTTCGGATCGAGTCTCTGGTGGAGGTGTACACCTTATATTTTTGTCGAATCTCTGTTCAAGTATCATAAATGGATACATGTGGCCGACTGCACTTAATGGGATTTGGTTATGGAAATGATGATGATGATGATGATGATGAGATACAGACGATTGATGGGTAAATTAAATTATTTCACCATTACTTGTCATGATATTACCTTCTCTATTAGTATGGTCAGTCATTTTGTCTAATCCCTAATTTCTCACTAGGAAGTAGCTCTGCACATTCTCAAGTACATTAAGGGACATCCTAGTAGGGTCATCATGGTCATCAACATATAGAATGATATTGTGATGTCGATTGAGCTAGCTCACCGTTTGACCGAATATCCACTGCAGGTTATTTTTGTTCGATCGGGCTGATGAAGTTCGATCAGACTGATCGAATAGTATAATGCTGGTGGCGTGAGTTAATGATGTGGTGTAAATAGAAATTTCCATTGAGATGTCCTGTTTCTCGGCCCGCTCAGTTATGGTGGTGTGACAATCAATCTTTCATTCATGTTGCATCGAATTCAGTTTTTTATGAACGCACTCAGCATATTGAGGTTGGTTATCCTTTTGTTTGGGAGAAGTTGAAGAGTAAATCTTAATTATGTGAAGATGAGTGACCATCTTAGTGATATTTTCACTAAACCTCTAGCAAGAATCAGATTGAGTTTATTTGGAACAAGTTGTGATTGATTAATATCTATGCTCCATCTTGGGGGGAGCGTTGTGAGTTACATGGATATTTGGACTTCTTTATGTTTAGTGTAACGGTCCATTATGGAGCCACGTCATTCAGTTATAAATAACATGGCTAGTCTCTCTTTGAGGCTATGGCTTCCCATTATTTTAACTTTTACTTTGCACATAGAGCTATTAACACACCCCATTTAATTCCTGATTAATTATTAGATTATCTTGGCACCTACTAAAGCAGTAAGCTGATAACCAGGCAAGAAACAGCAGACACAAAATGGAATGAATGTTGTCATGCCTGGACTCCATCGTTCCTTGCTTTTCTACGCCGCAATGAAGCTCCCACTTGCAAAGTAAATTCACGTGCTGCATTAAGTAAATCAGCAAAGAATTTCCTCTTCCTGGTTTCCACGTAGTTCTTCTCCTGATCCTGTAATCTAGATAGCCTCTGCAGCAGAAAATTTATTATGTCAGCAGCAGGCTAACATATCACACTCAAGCAACCACGGAAAAGAAAAGTATTAAGTTACTACAAAAGAAACCAAAGTTCTATGTATCTGATCCAATAACACTGGGGTCATCCAAATAATTTATAACATAGAGATCAAAAGATAATATAAAATGACCTAATAAATTAACAGAAAAAAAGTTTCTTATATTTATTCAACAAGCACAAGGCCACCAACACCAATTAACCATTTACTAATTCCCATGATCCCATAGCTAACACATGGATATTTATCTACAGTGATTTTTCCTACCCCTAGAATCCCATAGCTAATATATGGATATTTCTCCCGGTGATTATGGTTGATGCATGGTTTTCAAAAGCTTTTGCTTTCAGAAACAATGTTCCTATGTCATTTTGCCACTCACAAATTGTTATCTTTGCTTTTTCAACTATCCCTACAAACTAAACCAAACCTAACAAAACTAGGGGTGGACACAGTCCGGGTCGGGTCCAATTTTTGAAGAACCAGAACCGAACCGTTTGATTCTAAAACGGGTCCGTTCGGTTCGGGTTTTAAAATTTTAAAATAGGAACCGGATCGGAACCGGACCGTTTAAAACGGTCCGGTTCCATGGACTCGCGGGTTGGACCCGTTTGATACCAACCAAGTCAACGGTCCGATTCCACGGTCCGGTTCCACGGGTCGATTCCAAGAAATCTGAAATCACAAAGGCCAAAGCAGCAAAATACATGGTTCGGTTCGGTTCGGTTCCGTGGACCAAAATAAAAAATACATAACGAATAAGGTAAACGGTTCGGTTCTTAGACTCGCGGTTCCTGCAAATAAGAACCGACTCGAACCATCCTCAATGTCTGCGATTCTAGGACCCGGACCGTTTGGAAATTTGGAAATGTCAAACCGGACCGGAACCGGACCGTTTTCCGCGGTCCGGGTCGAACCCACGGTTTCTAGAATCGTTTGCCCACCCCTAAACAAAACCAAACTAAGCACTTCATCACCAAATGGGCTCTAAGTATATGATACAACGACGTAATTCTTGCTCTTCTATGTGTCATGGCCTCTACATCATGATAAACCAAGTCGTACATCATAAGTTCCCACACACTCTTATTTGCTCATCATCTTCGAATGGAGTTAACAGATGGCATGGTTAGTTTAAATAGGTCTGACAACAGAATGCCTGTTATTCGGATGACACTTGTAGATAGAAGTTGGTAATATCATTAGCACCAAATGCAATACTAGCGGGATTAGTAGAAGAGGGTGAAAGCTAAGTTTTGGTAAGATGTAGACAAGGTAATTCAAGGACTTCACAAAATGCAACGAATTTTACGAGCGAAGATCCTAATAGGCATGTTTGCAAGGAGAGATGAGTATAAAGATGTTCACCAAGGAATAGGCATCAACGAAAGAAATAAGGAAGTTAGGAACATTCTAGATTTTAGAATAACTTAGAATACCATAATCACCAGCACTTTCTTTAAAAGATGGAAAATCACTGAAAAAACTCTAAAAGCAGTTCACCATCAGGACAAAAAAAAAAAAAGGTGGGTCGCAGAAGAGACAAATTTACAAATTCTTGAAGTGAAGAGTTTGCAATGATTGCAAGGACTAAAAGGTTATTCCTCAAGAACATTCATCCATAAGATTACTTCATAAATAGTCCTGTGAAATAATATTCATTCATGCCATTTCATACCCCAACAGGCAATAATAATAACAACAAAGAGACAAGATACAACTTTCCAAACCCACACAGAATATTCTCCCCCACCATTTCCTATTGATTATAATTAGATATTGAGGATCATTGTCGAGGGGGAGAGAGATCCTTAGAGTTGAATATACCAAATTACAGGGAATTTGGCCTTGATTTAGATCAGAAGAATTCTTCCTATCCCAACGAACACATTTATTTTTCAAGGAAGGAAAAAACACAATGATGCAAAGAAAGAGATCATTCAGAATGAATCCTCAGAAATACAACAAAAAGTATTGCAAATTTTGGCAATCCAGATAATAGGAGAATAATGTTCGAAATAACCTCGGCGTCCCGTTTTTTCCTCAATTGATCGTCAGCTTCCACTACAAAAGGATCTCCGACACCATATAGAGGGCGGCGCAATCGCATCATTCCCCAATCAAATAATTGTTGGTCCGGGTATGCACAAATTGCACGAAGCCAATACTCGGAACTTACTTCAGCACGAACTTTCTTTTGCAACTCTTTTAACTGGAAAAAAGGAAGCAAGAAAAGCCACAGTCAAAATCAACTAAAATAATCAACTCCATACATGCATAGATGCTAAAAGGTACTACTATGCCAACATCTTCCAAATAAATCCATCCTTTGCAACTATTTAATAGCATTGAGAGGCCATCAAAACTCGGTCAGGCCCCAAAACCTATTGCAAAGATTATATTAGGTGAGCTGATACAAATAAGATCCTCCCTAAAACAGAAAAAGAAATAAAAGGGAACCCCAATACAAGCCGACTTCCCAAACAATCTTCAGGTTTGTGTTTTACCTTTAGGCCATATAGTTCAAGTAAGCACTTGGATTGCATGTCCTCGCCCCTACTTGATGGCAATTCTGGTGCAAAAACAGCATGTTAGTTACTGTATAGACAAAAAAAAACATAATGACCAGGAAAACAGGACTAAGGAATTAGATTGCGAACATCAGATTGCGTCACATAAGAGTCTCAAATTGAAGTTTAAACACCAAGATGCATGGCTATTCTCCAAGCTGAGATTACAAATTACATTTGAGCAACTTGCAACAAAAATTTGGAATGCTGAGAACGCAAATGGAAAGTTTACAGAGAAAATCAGTACATAGCTGCTTCTTGATGTGAAGAGAAATTCCACCTTTAATCCACAGAAATATACCAAAAACCACAGCATAAATTATTTATTTCAAAATGGATGTGCAAAGAACAAGATACCAGAAATACAACAGAATTACAATTACAAATTAAAGCCAGCCAAAACACAGCCACAGAGATACTTTAAAAAAAAGGTGAACACAATCCAGCATCAAAATGCAAATGAAAAGCAATCCACCAGAAGTAAATTGATACATTATGCATGCATGATGCAGCATTTACAAAGCCTCTTTGAACATGGAGAGCAAAATTGCATATAAAACAAAACCAATATATATGACAAAAATGCCAACACATCACGCTGGAATAATAATTCATATCATGTTAAAGAGCATGCATACATAACAAAGCCGTGCATGCATGAAATCTTTCATCCAAAATTCAACAAGAAAATGAACTTGCAACAAGGACATCACCCCAGAATTTCTAAATTATGGGGATTACAGCTTGGAGTGTACAGTTTCCATTCAATCCCAAGAGCAGAACAATACATTAACAAATGGAATGAAGATCATATTTCATCATTCAACATCAGGATTAATTGCCCAACTTATTATTTTATACCATTACAGATACTTAAGAGTACCCATCTTCTTCTCCTTTAATTAATAACTCATAAGTAACCAATAGTAGAGGAAATCGAGAAAGAAAAGTTCAAGAATCACATGACCTAGATATATGTTAACACATCGCATTATCAGTTGAAGAAAGATCTATAAAATGAGCCTCACCCATTAGTGTTTCATGATCCTCCCTGGTATAAAAATTATTGTCTTCCACAGTTCAAATAATCCATTTTACAAGTACAAACATGATAAGCTGAAAGATTGAAATTTCGGGTGTATACAAACAGAACAGCAGTCAAAGATTGTCAACATGCCAATCCAGAAACCAACATATAGTAGTAGATGGATCATGAACTAGCAAAATATTGACAACATCATAACACTGCTACTTCCTAAGGGAAACAACACCCCTTCGTGAAAGTGTCAAACCTTTGGAATGAAGGAGTATTTCCAAATTTTCAGCATTTAGCACACGTATGTCATCATAGAGTCTACTTCTAGAGTGGACATCCATTTTTTAACAGCAGTGTGGACCTCTCACAATCGTTGGATTACAAATCATCAAAGGCTTAGATTTTATGTTGAATCAATGTTCATTCCACTATTCACTCACTATCAACAGTATTTACTGTTCACCCACTACCAATCAATTTCAATATTTGATCATACCAAATCCAACGGCTAAACAAGGTTCACACTACTATGCATTTAAGAGCATCCACACTGCAAAGGTAAAAATGGGGGCAAAGCTAAAATTGGCTCCAACTTCAACAAAATATCTCCACATTGGAGAGCCAAAAATTTTGGCAAAAATTGGCTTGGGCAAAAATTAAGCCAAATTTGGCTCACTTTTTGCCTCAAGTGTGAGTCAAAAAGTTGTAGAGGCAAAAAATTTGTATCAATGCAGAGGCAAAGGTAAAAAATAATTCGGGAGTTATTTTTTGAGGTAAAAAATGAAACTGACTAGAGGCATTTTTGCCTCACCAATATGGTTGCTCTGAGGTGGTCCACTCTAGAAGTTTTGTGTGTCATCATAAGCAGTAATAGAAATTTAAATTTGATGATGATTGCATCCATCCAATAAAATCTTTTGGAATGCCTCTCAACGCAGAAAAGCCTCATCTTAAGGAGCCCATTGCCATACTATATAAGTAATAATAGCAAAAGCAACAGCAGCACAAAGCAACAAGATTAATTAATGAAAAGTTTATAGCATGTTGTGAAAAGCACATAAGATGTCGAGGCATGATCCTGCCCAAGGAAGACAAGGAATTGATGTAACGTATGTCACAAACCTTCTAACTCGCTTAATCGATGATCAACTCGGTTTTGAAATCTGTTATTCTTGAGTTCTGTTAATCCATCACCAGAAATGCACTTTTGCCTCTGGTTAAGCACTGCATCCTCAAATTCCATTATCAGATCACCATAACTACAGATCCCAGAACCATCCTGCATATTAAGTAAGCTTCTGGTAAATTCAATTAACTAAATTGAATAAGATGACTACGCACAAAAAAAACAAACCGAACAAAGAAAAGGACATTGAGCAAAAAGGAAGAAAAAGCAAATTTGCAACTTGAAGAGATACTCTTTGACAGTCCGGAATCACCATACACTATTGAAACGGGAACCCTAAACTAGACACGTGAAAGTCTTCACCAATTCATCCACAATCAGCCCTACCAAACCATGAAAAAACCCTAAATTTCTCCCAATCCCTAAAAAACTCAGCAAAGTAGAATCCGATCAGACAACATTGAAAGCGTAAAAGGGTCGTACCTTACTCGAAAGAGAGGCAGACTCTCCACCGACCGGATTCCCTGCATGTTGAGCATCGCCGGCGCTAGGGGAGGCGGGATCGGCGGCGGCACCGTCGTTGGAGGCGGCGGCGTCAGTGCCATGGTAGATGGAGGAGACGGTGGCGAGGACGTCGGGAGGGAGAGGGAGGTCGCGGGAAATGAGATTGAGGGCGCAGATCAAGGTCTTGGTCTTCTGTATCTGGTCGAGAGAAGGCTGGTGACGTTCCACCACCTGAGTCGCCATTGACGGCGGGAAGTAAGGAAGAAAACGAGGGAGTTCAATCAAACGGCTACAAATCTGTCCGGGATTTCAAACTTTTGTATCCAAACCTCTTCCACTCCTCTCTCTCCCTGTGCTCTTTGATTAGATGACAGCCACCAAGAGTGGTCTCTTTTTAAAAAAAAAAAATTCCTCTGTGTTTCTTGGGTTAAATTTGCTGATTACTTTTGCCCTGATTTTTTTATGATACGATAATATACTATCATTTTTATTATGATAAAACGATAGTATACTATCGTTTTTGTTGGGATAAAACAGTAGTATATTACTGTTTGTGATTATTTTATTTTTTTTTAGATGATACGGTAGTATATTACCGTTTTATCTCAAAAAAAACGGTAGTATACTACCGTTTGATGAAAAAGCAAAAAAAAAAAAAGAAAAGAAAAAATCGGGGCACACCCCTATCGAGGGGTGTGCCCGAAGTAGCTCTCTTAAATTTCTACTTTTTTGCTCATTTGACTCAACTATAGTTGTTTACTTTGCGCACACCCCAGCGAGGGGTGTGCGCGCCTTCAATTTTTTTTTATCAAATTTGCCCCTTACGGCAGTATACTACCGTTTTCAGTAAACAGAAACGACAGTATACTGCCGTTTGTCGGGTCTGAGAGCAAAAAAATAACACGGCAGTACACTGTCGTGCGTGTTATTTCTCAAAAAAAAAAAAAAAAACACCCTAGTGGTGGAGAGGATTGACGATTGCAGGCGACAAATGAAGACTGA
>JAOWBR010174132.1:0-11178 GCA_028571145.1 Dionaea muscipula
ACTCCTTATCATTTAATATCCAAATTGTTGTTTAATATAAAAATTGTTGCTAATGTATATAAAAAAATCAATACAACCGCGACTGTAAATAACACAACCGGCGCATTTAAAACTGCCACTTTTAGTTACGAAACCGCCACCGTAAATCATCATCATAATTGACTCAAAACTGTCACCTTATGGTAAAAACGGCCACCTTAGGTCAGTAAACTGCCGACTTTGAAAAACCGTCACCTTTGGTTTTGAAACCACCACATTACAAAACTGCCGTCTTAGCCGAGTAAACCGTCACATGATAAAACCGCCACCTTACGTACCTAAACTGCCTCCATATAAAACCACCATCTTAGGTACCTAAACCGCAGCCTTATAAAACCGCCACTTTTGGGTACAAAACCGCCACAAAACAAAACCGCCACCTTTACTATAAAAGTGTCACATTTGATTCTTATAGACGGCGTTTAAAAACCGTCACCTTAGGAACCAAAAACTGTTACCTATACCAAAGGCTGCGCACTCAGATGTGGCAGTAGAAAAACCGCCGCTTAAAGTCAACGGTGGCGGTTTTTCTTGTATAGGTGGCGGTTTTGAACAGCCATCAAATTCCCATTTTTGTAGTAGTGTATTTATGTTGGGTTGGAGACTTTTACCCCCTCAACTTGTCACCCGTCACAACCCATTTCCCCACCCGTTATCCGACCCGCCCCCGACCCATTCGGGAGTGGGTCGGGGATGGGTGAAAATTTTTATCGGTGGGTAACGGGTCGGAGGTGATGATAAGTCATGCAAAATGACTTATTCATGCTCGTTTTATTAGTCCGTTAGCACTTTGTTCATGAGTTTAGTTTAGATTTATGTAAATTTTTAGTTTAGTTGTTAATAAATGTTGCGTTAAAAATGTGTCAAAAGACCTACTTATGTACTTATTATGTTTTATGATTAATTACAGGTCTTTTTGGAGCTTAATGATGCATGTCGTGCGATCTGAGAGCAAGGAAGTTCGAAGTAAATGGATGCAGGCAGCGTACAGCTCAAATGGCCCATCACTAGCACGTACAACCCAGCACTACGGCCGTAGGGGCCTTGCTAAGGCCGAAGCAACGCCAGATTTCATTTTTTCGATTCAGCACAGTGCTACAGCCGTAGGGGCCAGGCTACGGCCGTAGTCGATTCCAGATCCACTTTTTAAAACACCCAGCAACCGCAGAATTGAACAACTTCTTCTCCTTCGATTTTCCATCGTCCAAGGGTGATGGCAACGGTGATTTGGAGGCGATTCAAGCGCGGACAAAAGGTCGACCATGCGAGGAATGTGATTCACGTCCACGTCTTTGAAGATCGAGGGTTGTTGTTGTTGGTCCCTATTGAGGGGTTCTATAAGTTCAGAGGGGAGGGGGGTTGAATGAACTTATAGGTTTTTAAAAACCTTTTTAACTTATCAAAGTTGTGCAACGGAATATTTATATAGCCCCTTTTAAGATTAGTTTTCAAAGCAATTTAAAGTTACTGTTTTAATGTTAATATAGTGTTTGTAAGTATGCAATGCTGTAAAATAAATAACATAAGAAATTATAGAGGTTCGAGGTGGTGTAATCCTCTACTCCTCTCTTCTTCCTGTGGTGTAGGAGGCATCCACTATTGTTTGAGTACACCAAATACAATAGTGAGACAGTGTCAAAGCACTGTAAAACCCTTGCAGCTCCTTCGAAGTTCTTCTCCAGCTGCTATCACAATCTCTGCTCCTTCACAACCCTCGAGTTGCTTCAACAGGTTCAATCTTTCACCGGCTTGAGTTCTTCAACTTCTTTGGTCCTTGACAACCTCCAGTTGCTTCACCAATCTCACAGTTCCTTCGTACTCAACTGCTTCACTGATTCTAGTCCTTCGTGGATGCACCACTTCACTGTTCTTCAAGAAAATAGATGTTCTTGAGTTGTTGTTGAATCACAAAGCAGTGATTCTTTGAGTCTTGCTTGATGAATCATTGTAGCTCAGGGTGTGGCTCAGTGTTTCTAGATGAAACGTTGAAGCTTGAAGTGCATGAACAAGTTTTTCAAATTCTCAGAGAAAATCGGTGTCGTTTTTCTCCTTTGTATCTAGGTATTTATCCCCTCTGTGAAATTTCTACCCATTGGAGAGCCGTTGAAAAGATATCTTCTTCTTCTTCTGATTCTTCTGGAAATCTCAAAACATGTGGATCTGGTCTTGGTCTTCTTTCACTTTTCGTGTATCCTTCCAAAAAGCTTCCTTGCGAAGCTAGGGTTTTCATATTTCTGACATCCGCTTTTCAAAAAGTAACTTGCATTTTTGCATGGGTAAGAATCCCGTGATCTTTGTCTTTTCTTCAACGTCTCCAATTATTTATATTAAATTCAATGATTTGAATTTAATATAAGTCCTCTCTTCTTTTCTATGTAATCTTTCTTTTTAACACGTGGCATGCTGGTCTTCATAAACCCTAAACTGATCTGCCTTAGTCTAAACTGATTCTGACAAACCTGATTCTGACACAGCCAAGTCACCCTAGACTGCCTCTTGACATTACAACCTTGACTACCTTTGTGAGTCTCAGTCTCGACTGCCTTCAGGATTGTCAATCTAGTCTGCCTCTAGACTTTGCTTCCTCAACTGCTATAGTGAATCTTCGGTCTCGACTACCTCTATGTCTTCAGCCTCGACTGCATCTGCATCTCTTCAGCCTCGACTGCCTCTGCAAAACTTCATCCTCGACTACCTCTACATCTATTCAGTCTTGACTGCCTCTGTGAGCTACCAGCCTCGACTGCCTCTAGCAAATCTCAGCTTAGACTGCCTCTAGCCCTTGCTCAGTCTAGACTGCCTCCGAACTTTGCTCGGTCTAGACTACCTCTGGAATTTGCTCGGTCTAGACAGCCTCTGGACTTTGCTCGGTCTAGACTACCTCTGAACTTTGCTCGGTCTAGACTGCCTCTGGAATTTGCTCGGTCTAGAATGCCTCTGTACTTTGCTCGGTCTAGACTGCCTCTGGACTTTGCTCGGTCTAGACTTCCTCTGGACTTTGCTCGGTCTAGACTTCCTCTGGACTTTGCTCAGTCTAGACTTCCTCTGGACTTTGCTCGGTCTAGACTTCCTCTGGACTTTGCTCGGTCTAGACTGCCTCTGGACTTTGCTCGGTTTAGACTGCCTCTGGACTTTGCTCGATCTAGACTCCCTCTAGACTTTGCTCCGTCTAGACTTCCTCTGGTGTTTGCTCGGTCTAGACTGCCTCTGGACTTTGCTCGGTCTAGACTGCCTCTGTGAAGTCAACTGCTACAGTGCTCCTCAGTCTAGATTGCCTTGAGGATTTTCGGTCTCGTCTGCTTCTGCATCATTTCAGCCTAGACTGCCTTTAGAAAAACTATTCCAGTCTAGACTGCCTCTGGTAAATCTTCAAAGCTAATTTTTCCAACACTGAATCTTCAACCCTAACCTGTTTAAGTTGCTATATGCAACCTTTATACTAATCAAGCAAATATCTAAATATTCAACCTATAACATTATCAAAACCTAATCAAACCTATCATTCCCTGCCTCGTCAGGAGAGCACAACCACTGACCGCTCGTTAATCATAGCTCCGGTCAGGTTGCACGGGCTCCTCGAAGCATATTTTCGGCGTTGACTTCCATTTTCTCTAGATAGCTGATCACATTTCGGTCAATCTCGGGGCATAAGTTCCAAACTTTGATAGAAGGTTCCCTGTCTCGTCAGAAGAGCACAGCCACTGACCGTTCATTAATCGGAACTCCGACCAGGTCACACGGACTCCTCGAAGATTCCAATGGCATAACCGTAAATATGAAACTTCCTCCCCTATAAATAGCGGCTCAACCCCCTTTTATTTTCTATCACTTTTTTCCGACTTCTGATGTTCTCCGCCTGCTTCTTCTCCTAGTTGAGCCCTTGCTTACTTAGGTATCAAAGCGGTCGTCTCGGGCTCATACCTCGGGCTTCCCTCTAACGTGGTTTATTTTATCTTTTCAGGTCAGCGAGTTGAATTCTTCATCTTGAAGGCCAAGATTCTTCGACTTAGCTTGTTGAACCGGTTTAACTTGGTCCAACCGTCTGGATTTGGTTTTCAAGTTGGTGGTGTTTAACTTGACTTATTTTCATAACAACTGGCTTGGCGCTTACTTGAGTCCATACAGACTCTTTCTCAGCTTGTATACTAGGTGTTCTTTCCCCTTCTCTACAAAGCCTTCTAGTTGTTCCATGTATATTTCCTCCTCAAGCTCACCATTGAGGAAAGTTGTCTTTACATCCATCTGTTCTACCTTAAGATTTAGACTAGCTACAAGACCCAAGACTATCCTTATAGAAGATATTTTGACTAGTGGGGATAAAATCTCTTCAAAATCCACACCTTTCTTTTGTGAAAATCCTTTCACCACAAGCATAGCCTTATACCGTGGCTTCCCATCAAGCTTCATCGTCTTGATTCTATACACCCACTTGTTCCTGAGTGGCGTACACCCCTTGGGAAGCTCTACCAACTCAAAGGTGTAATTGTCTTTTAAGGACTTCATTTCCTCCTTCATGGCATCAGGCCACTTATCCTTCTTAGCATTTTTCAGTGCTTTTAGATAAGTTTCAGGCTCTCCATCATCAGTTAACAAACTAACTCAAGCTCTGGGTATCGGACAAGTCTTCTCCTGATCCTCCCTGATCTTCTTGGAATCTTAGCTTGCTGTGGCGTCACCTCAACTGATTGCTCTGTGACTTGACCTGAACTGGTCGCCTCAGCCTGTGGCGCCATATCCTATGGCATCACCTCAACAACTTCTTATGGCGACATCTTAGCCTCACCATGGGGTACTTTGTTTCCTCTGACACCAGCTTTGGCTCCCCTGTACTGTGCTCATCAAAGATTATATCCCTAATTTTGATCAGCTTCTTTACTTCAGGATCATAAAGCCTGTAACGAAAATCATCCAAGTCATAACCAAGAAAAATGCCTTTCTTTGACTTTACATCAAGCTTAGAGTGCTCGTCCTTATGGACATGAGTAAAAATAGTACAACCAAAGCTATATAATCGATCATAAGAAATAGACTTGTCAGACCAGAGTTTCTCAGGGACATCTAACTGAAGAGGAATGCACGGAGAAACATTTAGCACATAGACTGCAGTTCCTAAGGCTTTGCCCAGAAGGTTTTCGGTAGTCTACTTTGTGAGAGCAAGCATCTCACCCTCTCCATCAAGGTTCTGTTCATCCTCTCAGCTACCCCATTGAGCTGTGGCATCTTGGGGGGTATTCTTTGATGGCGAATCCCTTATTTCCGACAGTAACTATCAATTTCATAAATGAACTCACCGCCATTGTCAGACTTTACCGCTTTCAGCTTCTTCCATGTTTGTCTTTCTACCAAGGCATAAAATTCTTCGAACACTCCAACAACCTGGTCCTTTGTCCTCAAAAAGATACACCCAAGTCTTCCTCGAGTGATCATCAATGAATGTCACGAAGTAACTGACCCCACCTAGTGACTTCACAGACATTGGACCACATATATCAGTGTGAATGAGGTCCAAAATCTGAGCCTGTCACCATGGCGTCGAGGAGTTCTTGAATGCCACCCTGTTCTGCTTTCTCTGAAGACAATGCTCACATCTCTTTAGATTGACTGTCTTCGGTCCTGGCAACAACCCTTTCTTGACTAGCACCGCCATGCCCTTCTCACTCATGTGAGTAAGGTGGTTGTGCCACAGGCTAGTGACTTCTTCATCCTCCAGGGCGTTGACATGCCCCGCCATCATCTTGGTCTGCAGAACATAAAGAGCTGACTCCTTTCTACTCATCTCCACAACCAAGGACCCCTTGCTGAGTTTCCATCCACCATCTTTGAAGATATTGACAAAGCCATCATCATCTAACCGCCCCACTAACAACAAATTCAGCCTCATTTCAGGAATATGCTTTACATGGGTCAACACCAACTTCCCTCCCTGCTCATTTTCTAGGCAAACACTGTCTGTGCCTATGGATGCTGCCGTACCAGCATTTTCCATCCTCACGATACCATAGTCTTCAGGTGCGTAGGAAGAAAACAACTCTCGCCTTGGAGTAGCATGAATAATGGTGCCACTGTCCACCACCCACTTTGTCTCCAATCCAGTAAGGCAAACCGAGTCCTCCTCAATCAAAGGAAAAAACTCACCATTCTGAGCAGAACTAGAGCTAGCCGAGCTCACTGAGGACTTACTTTTGAAGTTCTTAACTCCTGCTGTCGCCACCATGGTCTGAGCATCACCGCCACCACTCTGTTTCTGAGCACGCCACTTATTGTAATCCCGCTTGTAGTGACCTTTCTTGTGGCAATGAAAGCACTCTGTTGTTGCCTTGGAGCTTCTCCCATTCTGACTCTTACTTTTCGATGAACCTCGCCTCGCCATGTCCTTGGCGAAGCTCCTCCCCCTAGAATCCACCGCCATCAACTCTAGCTTTCTAGATCCAGATCCAGTTGCTTGCCTTCGAAGTTCCTCATTCAGGACTCCAGATTTGGCAATGTCCATGGTGACCACACTATTTGGAGACGAGTTTGTGACTGTCATGCAAAAAGTTTCCCAAGAATCTGAGAGAGTTCCTAACAGATAAAGTCCTCACAATTCATCATCAAAATTTATGCCCATACCTGCCAATTGATTCACGATCCCTTGAAACACATTCAGGTGATCCGTGATTGGATTACTATCATCGTATCTCAACAACATTAGCTTCCGAATCAGAAACATCTTATTGTTTCCAGTTTTTCAAGCATATAATTTCTCAAGTTTTGTCCATAATGTCTTTGCATCCGCGATGTCTCAAATGTGATTAAGAATGTTGTCATCCACCCACTGACGGATATATCCACATACCTATTGATGTAACATCGTCCACTCCTCCGCAGTCTTAGCAGCATGCTTCTCTCCAAACACCGGTATATTAAGTTGCTTTATATAGAGGAGATCCTCCATCTTCCCCTTCTCGACGTGGTAATTCCCTCCATCAAGTGCGATCATCCTACTATGATTGGCCTCCATCGTGAATTAATGAATTCCCTGCTACACCTTCAAATCAAACAAGATCTGAATCTAATCGAACTCGAGAACACCTTAGACTACCTCGGATCTGACAAACTCGCAGCAATCGATCACTGTAGCTTGAGAACAGAGCACTTCCCCCAAGCTCTAATACCACTTGATGATAAATCAACAATGCGAAACCGATCTCTCCACTCATTGATCATAATTAATCGAGAAAAAAATAACACACACACACACACACACACACACACACGCAACAACACTCATAACAAAATGGAGAAGAAAATTCTCACTTAGTGGAAAACCACAGAGTTACGACTATGATAACTTGAGGAACAATTTTTCAAAATTGCATGCTACTATTCCCGTACAAGGAAATACAAATTTATACATTGTTACAACCAATAAGGTCAAGACACGTGTCACTCTATTGTAATAACCTAGGCCTAATTGACTGGCATAATTCCCTAAGGTCAACAGCCCGGGACGCCAACCTCTGTGGCGATGCCTTCTGTGAAGTTACCTATATGGCACTGACATGCCTCACGTCATACAAAACCAGCATCAACACCGATGCTAAGACCTAACCTCATGAATCAGGACACTATGAACATAATCCAAGCAACAGGATATGCCCATACAATATCAAAAACGCAAGTTAGAACAACTTGCTGCCATGGATCTTAGCCCTGGGAATAGATGCCATAGTATCCCTTTAGTCATGGCGATGAGAGTTCCTAAATCTCAAACCAGATCACATTGAGACCTGAAACTTGGTACACATACCAAACATATCATGACAACATCATGAATACCCGTGGCGTCATAGATTCATTGTGGTTAAGCATATCCATCAATTGGCACCATGGTCTCATGGCTTCAACAGAGAACCTGCAGTCACCATGTCCACGCCACCGGCTTGAGCTTCAACATATGCTGAGAAACCTCAACACCTTTGTCTAATGAGTTAAATCCACCTCATCCGTTTGCTAGCTGTGAACTACGACATTCCTAGAGGTCCACCAAAGGCATTCCAAAAAAGGTCTACGAACCCGAGATTAAAGCCAAGACTAAATACCCAATCGAAAATTTCTTGTCCACCCATAGATTGCCACGGTCATATGCATTTACTATTAATCAATTATCTTATGTGTTTATCCTTAGTAATGCACAGAAAGCGTTGACTGATCCTAGGTGGAAGGCTGTTATGAATGAAGAGTTGACAGCTCTACAGAAGAACTCCACTTGGGACCTCGTGCCCAAACCTCAAGGAAAGAAGATGGTTGGGTGCAAGTGGGTTTTTACTATGAAACTTAAACCAAATGGGAGCATAGCCAGATATAAGGCAATACTGGTGACTAAAGGATTTAGACAAAAGTATGGGATAGATTATCAGGAAACATTTGCACCAGTGGCTACGATGAACACTGTTAGGATCCTGCTGTCATTAGCGGCTCAGTTTAAATGGCCCTTGAGACAATTTGATGTGAAGAATTCTTTTTTGAATGGAGATTTAGAAGAAGAGGTGTACATGGATCAGCCACCTAGTGTGAATTATCGTTCTTGTGATGAAGGAATGGTATGCTAATTAAGGAAGGCCTTATACGGATTAAAAAAATCACCTCGAGCATGGTTTGGGCGGGTCAGTTGCTTCATGATGAACGTTGGGTATAAGCAGAGCAACTCAGACCATGCAGTCGAGGAGGCTACGTGGGAGCGCGAGATAAAGATGCGCGCGAAGTACCCACACCTGTTTCCAGGTATGCATTTTGTTACTTGGTTTCGTTGATTTCGGGGGTCCTCCTTTAAGAGGGGAAGGATGTGACGAACCAACCCTTTGGTTCTTTATTTTGAATTTCGAGAACGAAATTCATTTAAGGGGGGAAGAATGTGATAACCAACGTATATTTTAAACGGGTCATTTTATCATCGAGAATACCAGCTAGCCCGACCGGATTTGAGGAGGCGATTTGATTCTTGTGCTTGGAGGTCTCAGGTTCAAAACTTACTGAAGACCAATTTTATTTCCTTTGCTGGTTTTGTTAATTGAGATGAATGAGGGAAAAGAATATTGTGCCCCTCTTTAATTAGAAGAAGGATTAATGGGATTCAATTTAGAAACCCCTCTTATTATACCCCTTATTTTATATGCATTTTAAATTATTTTATGCATATTAATGATTATTATATCATTTTAGAGATTTATTGTTTTTCGGTGAATAGTGTTTTCAGGAATAGTGTTCTCGTGTTTTATATGGCCATTCGGCTACTTTTTGCATTGTATTCCATACGATTGATATTTATATATTGGCACGACTAGGATGATGAGGCTTGAACGATGAGTACCATATTGACGTATGCCGACTCCACTGATTTTTCTGGATTAGTCGGTTTGTGAAGGGATGATTTTTACGGTTTCGAATTTGGATTCATTGGGACCGTGTTTTAATTTCATGATTTTGGGTGATGAGTTTGAGACATTTCGGGTTAGTTTCCATGCTTGAGGATGCATTTAAGGTCGCTAGCTAAGTTCGAGCTTGAGACGGAATTGTTGACTATTGGGGTTTTTCATTCAATGAAGGAAATTGAGTGTGGAGGTGTATTAGTGAGGTGTTGGAGAATTTTTAGGCTGAAGTTCAGCCTCCCTTGGGCTTTTTTTCACGTGGGATTGAGGAGAAGAAGAGGAGAAGAGAAAGTGAAGGAGCTCCATGGGTTTTTGGTGATTTCTTCACCCCTTCCTTTAGTTCTTCCTTTGTTCTTGCTTGGATCTTGGTTGGAGATCACATTGACAGGCTTAGAGAACTCGGAGACCATCCATTTGGGTGTTTTAAAGGTAATCACTTGTTTAATTAATTTTTTTCTCAGTATTCATGTCTTGGAGTGGTTTTTTAGATAGCGATCTTGAGATTTGCTTGTGTTTGATGGTAATGGAGGCTTAGACATGGTTTAACATGTCTTTTGTGACTTGTTTAAGGTGTGGGAGTTGCGTTTTGATGCATGTTTCATGTGATTCTTGTTTTTCATCTTTGGAATCTAGGTTGTTAGCTTGGATAGTTTTTCTTGATGATGATTTTGTGTTTGGCATGAGTTTGATGCTCCTTGATGGTTTAGTTAGTCTTAGTGCATGTTTTGTGATTTGTTTGGAGTGTTAGAATGAAGTTTGGTTGGTTTTTGGATTGATTCGTGCACTTGGGAAAAATGCAGATTTTCTACATTAGACCAGGGGACATCCCCGAGGACGTCCCCGAGGACGTCCCCCAGCTGATTTCCTGTTCACTAAAGGGTTTTGAGGACGTCTTCGAGTACGTCCTCTACTGTCTGTTTTAGGTCCTTTAGGATTCTTTGAGTTTTCCATCACTTGGGATTATTTTGGGGAGGGTCGAGAACGACCCTAGACCGTGTTTGAGGTTCTTTGATACATAGAATGAGATGATTGAGGTTTTGTAGGGTGTTATTTGTTCGTGTTTGCCGATAATCGGATTTTGAGACTTTTGTTCCTAACTGTGTGCTATGAACCATCGGTGATCCACGTGATCGTGTTGAGCTTGAATTGAGCATTCTTGATGTGTTTTAGCGTCGTTGCCCAGGTGAGATGTCTTATGAGACAAATGGTAGGTGAGTTTTAATAATTCGTTGATTCCACCGGTTTTTCTTACGGTCATCATATACCGTAAAACATTTTAGTGTTGAGTAACTTTATGATTATTTATGTATGATTTAGACCCTCAGGTCGTGATGGAATTTTCCTTGCATAGACTTCTCATATTCGAATTACGCAAATGCATGTTGAACTTTACTCATTCTTAGGAGTTGGAGATTTGTGAAGTTTCATTGGCTTTCTATGGTTTCCACTTCTTTCTCTATGGATCACATCTGTTATATCTTTATGCATGGACTGATTTGAGCACTTCATTAAAGATGGATTTGACCTTCGAGTCGTATTGACCTTTTTGTCCTACGTGGATTATTTCATGGAGTACTGTAGAGCAAGTGTTAGATAAGGTTTCATGACTTCTATTATTGTCTCTTGTGAGATGTATCACGGACTACTGGTACTTGAAGGTTAAGTGTTTCTCATTGTTTTAATGTTTTTCAATACGGTAGATTAGTACCGTAGATGCATGGCTTTTGAGAGG
>JAOWBR010174143.1:0-11178 GCA_028571145.1 Dionaea muscipula
CAACAAATGCTGTTTCGGATTCCCAATGCTAATAAAAGCTCTTCAACAAATGAGTTGGTGTAAAAATGGAATATTTTAAAAAAATGTTTTTAGTTGAAGTCGTCTTTAGAAAAGACTTTCTTGTAAAAATTTAAAAAGAAGTCGTCTTTAGAACAGACGACTTCAATGTCGTCTTTAGACAGACGATTTCAAACGTAGTTTTGGAAAAATTTTGACCAATACCATATTTTAAGAAATAATTTATAAACAAATGGTATTTTTTTCTAAAATTCAGCAAGACTGTCTTGCGAAAAGGAAAATGGAAAATATATGATGCACGGTACAAAATATTTATAGAGATGATGCCATTGCATGGTACTGTTGCAGTTACAAAAACACAATGTGCAAGTTCACTGTTTATATATGTTAACCTTTTCACGTAAATAGTCTCTAATGAGTTTTGAGACTGTACACGAAATGTACCATACAATCGGAAACTGTTAGAGGGGCTCCAAAAATTATCTCGGGAAAAAGCTTCGATTCTTAAATTGGTCGAGAGATTATCATAAAACTTAACTTAGTAAAAAGTGAGTTAAATCAGGTACTCAAAAATTATCGAAATTTCTTCATGATGAAGAGGGTATTTATAGGAGGGGGAGTGTCGTTCCAAATGACGACTTTGCCCCTACCCTTTGCACGTTGTCGACGCCGCGCTCATGCTTTCCATCATCCACAGTACTTCCTATTTCGGGTCGCAAGTTGCCGATACCTCCTGTTCCGTATGACTGATTGTCGACACCTCTAATTTTAGATAATAGGTTCTCAGCTTTCATATCGTTAGCTAGCTTCGAGGTCGTCAGCTTTTAGGTTGTTGAAACAGATCGTTTAGACCTCCGACTGCTTTTTTTTTTCATCGTTGACGTCTCATTGGAAAAGCTTGTTATGAGCATTTTTTATCTGATGTAATTTGTCAATGATTTTTTAAACGGATATTATATCAGTTTCTTTATTTGTAATGTACTGTATCCCAGAAATAATATTTATGGTTGACTATATTGTTGTGTATCATATTAATACTCCTCTTCGTTGCTGGTAAAGAACATTTAATATTAATTTCCTAACATGAGCAAAGAGCGTCAAACAGAGAGCCGACTACATGCGTCATGCGGAGCACAACACCCCAAAAATAAGGGGTTTCCATGATCATATGGATCATGATATAAGCATAATATTTTCTACACAATATTATTTATATCATTTATTTTATTATTGGACCCAACTCATCAAATTTTATTTAGAATTCAAAAAATATTCAACGGTTGTGATTTTACACAACGAAAAAAACAACCATTTTTGGTTGTGCATAAATCATTTTCGTGTTCATATTGTATAACTCGAGGAGATTGTTCTTAATTTTTTATTTTGATTTTTGAGGTTTGTCATTTTTTCCACTGTGCATTACTAATTTTTAATAATGTCTGAATCCGTAATTACTTTTAAAGGGGAACAAAAAGCATTTAATTTAAAATTCAATGCATACTATTTTTTTTTTGTATTAAAATTTACGATGCATATCCTCAAATTTATAAAAAATTAATGTGTTTGTATTTATATTATATAAATTTATAATATTTCTTTGAAAGAAAAGAGATATTATTATTAAGATAATCTATTATATAAATAAGGATTGAGTTGAATTTTTTTAAACTCATTGTCCACGTTAGACAATGTGAGAGAAGAAGAAAAGAGAAAGGAAGAAATTGCAGTGTTCCACCTCCGTTAAAATGGAGTGACCTGGAATTGTGCATCCGAAAACTCTGCTTCATCTAATAAATAAATCGATGTTTTAATTCACATTCACATCAAATCAATCTTCGAATAAATAATCACCATCTCTCTCCTTCAGACACACACACTCTCTCGTCGTGGCCTCGCTCGCATTTCTCCCTCCAAACACTCTCCTCCCTCCACTTTCTCGTTTTCAGTTTTTGTATTTTTGTATTTTTGTTTTTTGCTTCTCCTCGTCTTTCTCTCTCTTCATTCACCTCCTCTGTCTCTGAATTTCGCCTGATCTCGTCACCCTGTGATTCGATATTGTCTGTTCCCGATAGTTCAATCTGATTCTCGTTGAATTCGATCGTAAATCAGGTACACTCCATTTCAAATTATGCTCTAAATCATTTTTTTTCTCTCTTTGTTTATTTTTATTGGTGATCATATGAGATAGAAAATGTGATCCAAATTTACTTTTTTTTTTTTTTCATTGAATTGATTTCGAGGATGTTGTGCTTAATTTAACTGATTTGCATCGGTAAGTGGTTTCCTAGGGTTTTGATCGTGTTGGATCCTGATTATCTGAAAAGTGTTGGAATTGGACTTTTTCTTTTGTTTTTGGTTCCCCAGTAATCGAGCTAAGCTTGTGACGGTCGATTTTGGTGTGGATTACGTTTTCATCGATTTAAGTGGGGGAGACGGTGAGGTTGTGCCTTGGAAAGACGTTGTTGTTTTTGTTTTATCGTGTTTAGATCCAGATGTTGATGGCATTGTTTTTTATTTAGTGTTTCCTGGTTTCTAGTCATAGCCTCATAGATTAGAGGGTTGATCGTGGAGCACCGTAGCTTTGTGGTCCAGGTGTCAATGTTGGACTTAATTAGACAATCATCTAATATATGAAAAAGGGCAATGCTACGTTAAACTCGAGCCTGTGCAAGAGGGGTGATTTTTATTTTAAATATCAGCAGTGATGATGATTTTCATATCAAGATCGCATCGAACCTATAAGGTCATAATTTCCGGGGGAAAAAAAAATGTAACTTTAATCTTTGTTGGAGTACTGAATATATTTGCCAGTTCCTTTTACCTGTGCTACAATATTGGTCTTCCGGGTGATTTTTTGCCCAAGGTTTTTATTTTTATTTTTTCCGGTCTTTGTCGATGCTGTAAATGAGAATACCTTTGTTAAAGTACCAAAATCATTTTCCGAGCCTCTTACTATAACTTTGAGCTTTTGGTAGTGGCGGTTTTTTAACATGTGTGGGTTTGTATGTAGTCCGCATTGTAAGTCCAGTGGACTTTCACATGATGGGACATATTAAAAGATAAAAGTCATTTCTTGAACCTCTTATTATAAGTTTGAGCTTTTGGTTGGGTTAGTTCCTTGACAACATTTATGACATCTTTTCTAGAATGTGAAGGAGTTAGTCTTGCTCGCAAGTTGGAATAGGTTGCCGTACAATACCTGGAGTTAGGGGTTGAACTCTCAAAAATAGTATTTTTTGCGATGCAAGAATATGCTGCATGGATTTGAGATCCCCTAATCTATAGTCAACGACAATGTGTCAATGTGGAAGCCTTGTGTACACGTGCTGCCCTTCTTTTACCGTAAAGCGGTTGCGGCTAGGAATGGTAGTACATGTAGCATAAGGTTCTACTCCCAGCAAATGCTCTATTTCCAGTATAATGGCTTGGGTTGGAGCTTGCATGAGATGAGGAAAGATGAGGTTCTAACCTAGGACTGTGGTGGCTCTTGCTGATTATCTGTCTTTCCAAAAAGGTGGTTTTTGAGGAATTGTACAAGAAACGTTTCTACTGGATAGAAATACATTAAATATAATGGTTAAGACTTCTGAACTATTGCAGGGTTGTCAACTGTCAACAAAACTAGCGATTAGTTAATCCATGTCTTGCAAACTCAGGATCTTTGCCTAGAATGATGAGTATGTTCCCTCTGTATTTTTTACTCAACGTTAGATTAACCATGTTGGTGTTTGACATCTGTGTCTGCTTTTTGTTTAGGACAGAAATTACTTGAATGCAGTATGTTTAGTTGATTCGGCTTTTATTTTCCCTAAAATGAACATACAAATAATAAAGTTTCTCATGCTCATTGTTTCCTTTTGTTTTACCTGTTCAGGCTTTATCCACCTGTGTAGTTGAGGAGAAAGCGATAAATTGGAAGAGTCTAAGGATATAATACCCTATGACAGTTTCAATGAGAGATCTTGATCCAGCTTTCCAGGGAGCTGGACAGAAGGCGTATCCTTCAACTTTTGAAATTGTGTGAAATTGCATCCTCCAACTGTCAAATTATTATGGGTGGAGACTAACTACATGACATCTAAAGCTATTCTGATTGAGAAAGAAATAGAAAATAGAGGTTCTGTTCATGCTAGATGTGAGAAAGAACGGACCAATGCATCTTCTTGTGATAAAAAGCAATGCTTAAAATCTTAAAATGCATTGTTCATTGCTGTTGGACTCTTAAGAGCTTGTCATGCATTCTGAGACACTTGGAACTGGCATCCTCTGGGATTAACTAACCCTTTTCATTCCTCTTCAAAATTTAGTTTTGAGCAAACATTCATCGATGGTATCCTTTTGTTAATTCACATGCCACAAATCATCTCCTGCTGAAAAGCTGACTAAGCAAAATGGAAGCTGTTGTCTTTGTGTGGGCTATGGTTAGTTTGCCTTGACAATCATATAGAGGACTTGAAATATGGAGGATTGAGAATTTTCACCCTGTACCTATTGACAATTCTGCTTATGGAAGATTCTTTACTGGCGATTCTTATGTCATCTTAAAGGTACACATTCAAGTGTGGAAATATGGTGTTTCTCTTAATTCTAGAGTATGCCCATATGCATTTAAGCATCTTATTACATTTGGCTCCTGGAGGAATAATTTTTTCGTTGCTTGCATTTTTTGCTAGTTGTTAAACCACATATCTTTCATGCAACTTGTTTCCTCTTCTCTGTGTTGCCTACTTCCCCCTTTAGACCACAGCTTCAAGAAGTGGTGCCTTACGTCATGATATCCACTATTGGCTGGGCAAAGATACGTCTCAAGTAAGTCGTTATTTGTATCTTGATTTTTGTTTGGCTGATCTCTTGGTATATATCTGTGTTAAGCCTGGGGACCTGGATCCTGACCAAATAGGATGAAGCTGGTGCAGCAGCCATCAAAACCGTGGAATTGGATGCCGCCCTAGGAGGACGTGCTGTTCAATATCGTGAAGTGCAGGGCCATGAGACCGAGAAGTTCCTTTCATATTTTAAACCATGTATTATACCCCAGGAAGGTGGTGTGGCATCTGGTTTTAGGAAGCCAGAGGCCGAAGAATTTAAGACACGTCTCTATGTGTGCAGAGGGAAGCATGTTGTTCATGTGAAAGAGGCAAGTCTATAAGACTGTCTGATTGCTGATTGAACATTCGCTGTGAAGATGCGGATAATTTGTTTCATCATTCACTATTCTCTGTCTGTTAATACTTTTCTCTCTCTCCCTCTCATTCTGTTTCAGAGGCTTCATTTTGCGGTTTACTTTGTTCTGTTTTTACAGGTTCCTTTTGCCCGCTCATCGCTCAGTCATGATGACATATTTATCCTGGATACGCAATCAAAGATTTTTCAGTTTAATGGTTCTAATTCTTCTATACAAGAAAGAGCAAAAGCATTGGAAGTAGTGCAGTACATCAAAGATACCTATCACCATGGAAAATGCGAAGTAGCTACAATTGGTAGGTTGACTGACTGAATGGTAATAGTGAAAAAATGGCACCTGAATTACTGGCTCTATTTGACTCTCGGTGGGTCCTTTGCAGAGGATGGGAAATTGATGGCTGATGCTGATACTGGTGAATTTTGGGGGGTTTTTGGAGGCTTTGCCCCACTGCCTAGGAAAACAGCTAATGAAGATGATAAGACTCCTGATGTTCTTCCTGCTAAGCTGTTACGGTAATTTGACTTGTTGGCCTCTCCTTTTGATATCTTTCTTCTCTTGGCTCCCCATCTATAACTTATTTTTATGGATGTGTTTAACTTTAAAAGGGGGAGTATTACAGTTTTGAAAGGCATATATAAAGGAAAGTATTGTTGAAAGAAAATGGAATATAATGTTTAAATCAACCATTACATTTTCTAATATTTCTGAAGCATAAAACAGTTTTTGAAAAAAAATGGAGAAACTAAGGCAGCAGATATGAAAAACTCAAAATGGAGAAAAAAGGATTCTGGGCTATTGTTTGGCGCTTTTGCTTGGCAACTTATGCATTGTCATTTAGCTGGTTTGTGGTTAGTGATACTCAAAGGCTTAAAGCATACTCTTATGACACCCTTTGTTTTAAGCAACTGCCAACAAACTACTGCTTAAGTAGCTTTTGTTAAATAATTTTGGCATGGTTGCAGTTTGATTTCGTCTATTATGAAAATGGAGATGTGATTCAAAGTGGGGATTTTTGGTACTTAGATATTATGTGCTGATTGGAAATTCTGACTTTCTGTCTGGGTTTAAAGTGTTGATAAGGGTCAGGCAGAACCGGCAGAGGCTGATTCATTGTCCAGGGATTTGTTAGAAACAAATAAATGCTATATCCTAGACTGTGGGGCAGAAGTTTTTGTGTGGATGGGGAGAAGTACCTCTCTTGATGAAAGAAAAAGTGCAAGTGGGGCTGCAGAAGTAATACTTTGAGCCCTGTTACCACTTACCAGTTGTGATCTTCCTGATTTTGAACTCTTCTTGTTAAATATTCTTCTAATGCTGTTACATTCACCGGACAGGAAATGCTCCGGTCACTTGATCGGCCAACATCTCATGTTGTACGGGTAATTGAAGGATTCGAGACTGTACCTTTCCGTGCAAGTTTTGATGCCTGGCCTCAAACTACTCAAGTTGCTGCATCCGAGGATGGCAGAGGGAAGGTTGCTGGTAAGTATCCAGAAAAAGGAAGCAGCTTACTTTTTGCACCTATGCATACCTCATTTAAGTTCCCATGAGAACTACAGCATCCTGACATAACTAAAATCTTCTTTCAATGCCCCATTCCGCTATATGGACACATTTAAATGTAGCTCAATGCATGAGGATCACATTTTATGGGTTGGCAATGGTTATTTGAGCACATCCTTATCCCTGATTATAAATCGTCTTAGTGGTTGAGGCTTGAAAATTGATTGCACAGTGGTAGATTACCTCTGAGTCACTGTAGAGTGCCTTTTGCCTAAATTCTGATTGCCAGCCTTTACTCACTGAACTTTCTACCTCAATATTGCATGTATTCAGCTCTTCTCAAGCGGCAGGGGTTAAATGTGAAGGGCCTGATGAAAGCTGATCCTGTAAAGGAAGAGCCTCAAGTCTACATTGATTGTACTGGGAGCTTGCAGGTAGTCTGAAGAGATATTGCTAATATGTTTTCTGGTTTTTGAGTTTTTGTGGCCAACTAGTCCAAGCTCATTATTTTACCTTTTTCCAAGTAGTTTGATGCTTGAAGTGAAATTTTAAGTAGTTTAGAGCAACCACCTATGCAACATTTGTTCTCAGCTGCAATGTAACATTTTATTTAAACAAAAATCTTTTCAGAAAATCTGTTCTGTTTTTCCCTTGCTCCCATTCCCTCAGTATTTTTGGTCAATCGTTGACTTGATTGATTTTACCATTCAGCTTAATCACACTGTATTCTTCACTTATTCAGTTAATGATGTTTTAATTTGCAATGTTGTGCAAGGTCTGGCTTGTAAATGGAAATGAAAAGACTCTACTTCCTCCTTCTGATCAGTCAAAGTTTTACAGTGGAAATTGCTATATTTTTCACTATTCATATCCAGGGGAAGACAAGGAAGAATACCTTGTAGGAACGTGGTTTGGAAAGCAGAGTGTTGAGGTAATGAAGTTTTCGGTTATGTTGTAGTATTGGCTGATTTTGTTGTATCTGGGGTTCAAGCGGGATGGTCTCTCGTTCGTTCAGGGTTTATTTGGCTGAAACTGAGTAATTACACAACACTATTGGTAAGAATTGGAGTCCTAGTTGTGATTAAGGAACAATGATTTTCTCTTCTAATGGAAGAAGCAGCAAAAAAAAAAATTTAAGGTGCAGTTGTGGATGGTGGCTGATCCTCTTTATTCCGCTTAATTTCCCTTTCCTTGAAGTCTTCCTCTGTGAACAATAAGAAGAAGTGCACAACATGGTTAGAGAAACGGTATTGGCACATCATGGTATCTTGAATTTAGAAGCTGAACATTCTGAGAAAATATTACTGGAAAGGGTACAGAATAATTATTCACTGGAACAATAGAAGCTAGAAAAGAAGAATAAAATACATTAGGCTGCTAAAGGAAGAATATTTAGATACCATTTTTGAACTTAAAGACATCTTGAAAGCTGGGTGGATGATCAATCACTTTTTGATCTTTTGGCTTCAAGTAAAACCTACTCACATTTCATCTATAGATATCACTCACTATTTAGAAGAGAATATTTTAGCCATTGTTACATATGTGCAAGAATCAGCTTTTATTCTTAAAGAAATGTTCTCCTAGCTTTTTGTACGTGTATATGCACCTTTGTCTATGGTTTAGTTTCCTTGTGGCAATACATGGGTGATGTCCGGTTATTATGGCCATAATTTTCTTAGATAAGGTTTTTCTACAGGATGAAAGATCTTCAGCAGTAACTCTGGTTAACAAGATGGTTGAAATAATGAAGTTCTTGCCTGCTCAGGTGAAATAACAGATTCTTCAGCTGCTTTTATGTTACTGAATTGTCTTGTAATCCTTTGATGGTGAAACTTTAGGCTCGGATATATGAAGGAAGTGAGCCGATGGATTTCTTTGCAATCTTTCAAAGTTTTATTGTCTTCAAGGTGCGTCAGAAGTGGGATTACTATGTTGGGGCATAGTATTTAAACATTTTCTTCTTTGATTGCTGATGGCAATTGTATGAAAAATTCCAGGGTGGTCTTAGTGATGGATACAAAAAGTATATCTCAGAGAAGGAAATCCCAGATGATACATATTCTGAGGATAGTGCTGCACTTTTTCGAGTCCAGGGTTTTGGCCCTGATAATATGCAAGCCATTCAAGTTGACTCGGTGGGTCCCTCTGCTATTTTTTCTTGCTATGGAAGGTCCAATTTATCACATTTTCATGGCACTTTTTTTTCTTGTGAACCTGGATTCAAGATATTATAGTGAGATTTTCTCACTCTTTTTCAGGTTATATGGCTTGATTAAGCCCTTTACTGCTGCAAGTGTTCCATATTGGTGCCTCTTATATAGCTTGACTAAGGGTTATCTGAATATGGAAATTTGTGTAAACAAAATGAGATAGGTTAGTGATTTTTGTGAATCAGCCATAATTTTATGATTTTTGGAAGTTGAATTGCAAATTTGTAAGGTTCAAAGGTGCTTGTGGTGATGTTTGAACCTATTATGACATCACTTTCTGCTTATGATTTTTGGAACTTGAATTGAAAATTTATGAGGTCAAAGGTGCTCATGGTGATGTTTAAACCTATTATGACATCACTTTCTGCTTATGATTTTTGGAAGTTGAATTGCAAATCTATAAGGTCAAAGGTGCTCATGGACCCGTGGTGATGTTTGAACCTATTATGATCACTTTCTGCTGATGAATCTCATTTATTTCGACACCATATTGCGTGACTTACTATTGATGGTTCTTATCTACCCTTTTCAGATGATCCTGAATGGCTGAATGCTAACCTCTCTCTCTTCTCCAAGCTGCTTGATTGAGTTTTATTGATCTATTGATGTTTTAGGATCTTACTGTTTCTGCTGCTTTCTGGATCATGTTATTTGTACCTTCTAGACATTTAATTGTTATGAATGATGCACTCAGGTTGCATCGTCATTGAATTCCTCCTACTGCTACATACTACATAGTGGTTCAACTGTATTTGTGTGGTCTGGAAGCCTCACGACACCAGAGGACCAGGAGCTTGCGGAGAGACAACTAGATATCATCAAGGTCTCATCACTACTTAATACTTAATTCTTAATTCTTCTTCTTCTTCTTCTTCTTCATCTTCTTCTTCTTCTTCTGTTTCTTCTCTCTCTCTCTCTCTCTCTCTCTCTCTCTCTCTCTCGGCCAAAAAAAGTCCCTCTCTCTCTCTGAGTGCTTTGTCTTTATCTCTCTTTCATATTCTGTCTTTCGCCTTTTAATGTCCTTGCTATTGTTTAGTTTTGGTGGAGATGGTTCATAATTCATATGCATTGTATTCTGTGCTGTTTGGGACTTGAAATTTATTATTTGATTAACTGGTAGAAGGCAGATCACTTATCATCATTGATGGTTTGCTACCCCTCATTTCTCCGGCAGAAATTTCAATCAGTTGTTTCTTTTCCTTCTTTGCCTGGTTGGATTTGTAGTTTGGGCAAATGAGCGAGTGAGACATTGCTTGGGAAATCCAACTATCCAAGCTTTTAAATTTATGGTTTATTAGGGTTAAATTCGGCAAATTCCCTAGCTATATGGGATTGTGGTCATCAGGCTTTATGGCTATTCGATGATAACCTGTGCTACTTTTTATGTTTCTTTGTGCAGCCAAATTCGCAGTGCAAACCACAAAAAGAAGGTGCAGAATCTGAGCTGTTTTGGGATTTGCTAGGAGGAAAAGCCGAGTATCCCAGCCAGAAGATTGGAAGGGATGCTGAAAGTGATCCTCACTTGTTTGCATGCACCTTTTCAAATGGTTCTATTGTTATTCCTTCTGTTCTCATTACATTCCAAATTTTGCTTACCGTTCTACACTTGAGCTGATTCTTCTTTTGCTGCTTCTGTGGATCAATTGGTTTTCTTCTGGTTGCTGATCTCCAGGAGATCTAAAGGTTTGTACTTTTTTGGAGATGTATTATTCATGTAACCTTAGGATGTTATATTAAAAATTTTATCATGATTATATAGGTTGGAGCATTTCCACAAGGGAAAGGGAATTTGGCATTCTCCTGATCTCTCTCTCTCTCTCTCTCTCTTTGTGTGTGTGTGTGTGTGTGTGTGTGTGTCTTTTCCAGATGCCAACATGTCTATACCTAGCCATCAGTTATGTGCTATTAGATGTATTGAACTTCTTGCTATGACAATTGTATATGCCTTGTACATCCTGAATGTGGTGCTGATGACATTACCAGATTCCTTTGAATAGATGAAGTAGTCTTACCTGAAGCACTGGAAGAGGCATAGTGGTGGCATGCGGATTCTCCACCCTATTGATTCCATGTTGTGGCATTTGTAAGTGAGAACTTGACCTGGCTGCCTGCTTTGGGAGATTTTGGCATCCAGAGCTGCATTTGAAAGTGCAAGCTCTTAGTTTCATAGAGGAAGAGGGGAGAAAATTCTAACTGGAGTTTGGTTATAGCCTTTGAACTGTACTTGGAATCTGTTCGTTCAGCAAATCTGAATTTTCT
>JAOWBR010174154.1:0-11177 GCA_028571145.1 Dionaea muscipula
AAAAATTTTAAAAAAGAAACTAAAAAAATAAAATTTTAAAATACATCATTATTAATCTCATTAAAATCGTAATCTCATTAAAATCGTAATAAAAGATTTAAAAGATTTAAAATCGTAATAATATATAGTAAAATTAAAACAAAAAATAAAAAAAGATAAAAAGAAAGAGAAAAGAAAAAAATTGGAATGGAAGAAAGAAAAATGAAAAGAGAAGCTGAGATGGAATGGAAGAAAAAAAGAAAAAAGAAAAGAAAAAAAAATGAAAAAAGAAAGTGAAAATAAAGAACGAAAAAAGAAAGTGAAAAGAAAAAAGAAGAAAACACGATTTGCCAAAAAAAAATTCTGTCAATCAATCATATCAAATGGGGTGGGGGTGTAATTAGGGCATCTCTATTATGAATTGTGAGCATGTACAGTATTGTGAAAGACGGATCTAGAATTTTTATAATAAGGAACGATTAAAATAATTATATTTTCTTTAAAGGAAAAGAAGGTTTTGAATTAGATCAGACCCAATTATCTAGTCACTAATAAAAGTGCATGACATCAAATTATGGGAATAGATACATATAATAATTATTTTTATTATTATTAATGCTAACAAATTTTACTTTATTTTTTTGGAACGGGGGGTCAAGTGTCCCCATTGATGACTATAGATGAAAATTGGATGGATGAATAGTGAGAGAAAAAAAAAAAAATCATACATGCTCTTATTTTAACTTTACTACTTAAACAACTTTATAAATTACTACACAAATTACTTTTTCTAATTTGAAAAAGTAGGTGTGTCTTATCTTTCTTTTCTTTGTTACTTTTTTCAATTACCTCACCCATTTTTTCTAATTAGAAAAAGATAGCCTAAGTAGTAGTTTACAAAATAATTTTAGTAACAAAGTTGGTATTATTTGAAGGTGTTCATAGATCGGGTTGCGGGTTTTCGGATGGGACTGGACCCGACCAGATGAAAAAAACCAACATATAAATCTGTTCGAATACCCGACTTTTTGGTTTTCCGACTTCCTGGTCCGTATAATGACCGGGTCCCGGGTAGAGATGACAATCCAAGCCGGGACGGACCAAATCCGACCAAGTTTAAACCGTATTTGGACCAGCCCGTCTTGGTTTTCCCAAACCATGCTAGGCATTGGATCGTGGACACCAGCAGGACTCAGCACGGCCCAGACATGGACACGACTCGGCACAGCCCAGAAACGGGCGCGACCTAGCACGGACCAGATCTTGGCATTGGAGAATGTAACATTAAATTAAAAAATTAAAATATATTGACCGCTTATATTTGTATTTGTAATTTTTTCCTAATTTTAATCAAATTAATTATCAAAAATGAGTAAGATAATAACAAAAAAGCTTATATTTCCTATAGTTCACTATAATTGTCCCCATCATTTTGATAATTGAGATGATAATCTTTATTTGATATTATAGAGCTGATCAATATTTTTTAAAAATAAAACAATACAAAAAAATTTAAAGGGTGGCGGGCCGACTGAATCCGACACGACTTAAACTGTGCTTGGACTGTGAGCCGTATCTGGCCATCCCTAAAAATTCGGGCACTACACGGCACAAACATGACTTCCTTATTTAAGCATGGCACGAACACAACTTAGACATAATTCTCAGACTCGAGTAAAACACGATTGTTATTTCTGGGTCACTTTGTAGACTCCTATTGTTATTTGACTCTTATTTTAGTGAAATGTTTTGAAGGATAAGTTGAGATGATACAGTTATATAGTTATAAGATAAATTATAGTCCGGACCTATAATTATTTCTTATGATTATTATTCTATCTATTTGTTGGGTTATTTGGATCCTTACCTGATGAAGTCCACATGGTTGATGGATGGCTTTGGCCCATCTCTGGCCCAATGCAACCTCAGCCATTGGATGTAATTTGGTTAATCTCCTTTTATCCTAACCGTTCACCTATGACTGATTCACTCTCTTGATATTTGCCCTACTCTAACCTAGGTTATCTAACCATGGTTATCTTAACTCCCTTGAATCTCGTGTAATCTGATTTATTTCAGATCTGCACGGTTGTCTCCTCACTCGGTCATATCGATCCCTCTCTCTCTCTCTGGTTCACGTCTTCTTCCTTTGGCGATTCCAGATCTGATTTTATTCTCTCTTCTTCAAGAAATTATGGAGAGCCTTTGCTCTTCGTTCTCAGACCAGTGGTCCTGCTGTTGACCTTCTGGTGGTTCACGTTCATGGTGGTGGTTCTGTTTGAGGCTGTTGACGATGTTCTAGCCTGCCCGGGTCGCGATTTCCTTGGGTGTTGACCTCTCCAACGTTCGTGTGTTCTTGAAGGTATCTTGTGACCGATTGAGGAGAAAAGAGAGAGTTAGATCCCGTGATTGTGAGTATTTGTCCAACCTGAGCCCACAATCGGTATAACCCTAACAATCCTTATAGATTTGATATCTTTCTATGAGTTGTTGTTTTGTGGTTTTGAGTTTCTGTTGGTGGATTTCCATCACTGTTTGGATGTTTGTGATGTTCAACAATTTTAATAAAATCGGTTATGAGGTTTTATATTGTCTAGAAATTTGAGATTCACTATATCTTACTCTTGGACGTTCAACAGGTAGTATAGTACCGTATTAGGCCTCTGAAAATGGTAGTATACTACCGTATGATCATTTTTTAAAATTTTTTAAAATGATGATCAAACAATAGTATATTACTGTTTTCTAAGACCTAATACGATAATATACTACCGTTTTTCTTAAGAATTTTTAAAAAAATGAAGAATGCGAGACACGCCCACACAGGTGTGCCTGACATGAAGAGGAAAAAAAAAACAAGAACGCGAGTCAAAGCAATCTCCCTCTCCCTCACTGGAAAAAGATTCCCGTGGCCAGCGACCTCGAATTTTCGCCATGGAAATTGAACCACTAAACTGAAATATTCCCATTCTGCTGACAGAAACCAGAGCCTCCGGCTTAACATTTCTTTTTCGCTCAAACACACACGCATACAGAGAGATCAGGATATGTTGGTTGATGGGAGAGAGGAGGATGACCCAACAAGATTGAATCCAACGGGATCAGGAGGAGATAGAGGAGGAACAGAAACAACAACGACAGCTTCAACAACAGCAGGAGGAGGAGGGCAGTGGAGATATGCGACGAGCTTTCAGAGGGATCTGATGGCGGGGGCAGTTATGGGGGGAGTGGTGCACACGATTGTGGCGCCAATTGAGCGGGCGAAGCTGTTGTTGCAGACCCAAGACAGCAATTTGGCCATTGTTGCCGGAAGACATAGGAGGTTCAGGGGGATGTTTGATTGCATATTCCGTACTGTTAGAGAAGAAGGCTTCCTTTCTCTTTGGAGAGGGAATGGGAGCAGCGTTCTTCGCCATTACCCCTCTGTTGCCCTCAATTTTTCCCTCAAGGTATTGCTCGATTTCCAACCTGCAAGGCTGGGCTTCCTCTTTCGCTTGTGGCTATGACATATGCAAATCCTTTCTGTTGCATTTCCTAGTGTGCTTTCTGATATTAGAATCTTTAGGGGGAAAGTTTAGTCCAAGATTATTGAGTTGTAGCTTTGTGGGCAACAAATGTGTGTGTTTCTGTGTTCCTCGGTGTAGGTTGAGGTGTCTGCCTATTTGAGATTCCATTGCTTGGAATTACTCAAAAGCAAAGGCAACTGCGGGGCTGCAATTTTAAATACGGAGAGGAGAAAAGGTTAGAGAAAGAATTGCGAAATGAGATATTCTGAATGCATGAAAATCTCAGGTCTTATTTAGACAATCTATGGAGAATACAAAAGGAAAAGGGTCGAGCTTTATGTATCGTAACAAGTGTGTTGTTACAACACTTATAGAAGAAGAGCTAAAGTAATTAGCTAATCTGTAACATTATATTGCATGACAGACCCTGCAGTTCCTCCTAAGCTTTGGTACCTTAGTACACTCTTATTTCAGGATTCGTAAACCTCTAACAGCTCTTGTCCAATTGTTCATCTTTGGTCAAAGGCCCAAAAGCCAGCAGCAGAGATCAAGTGTGGCAGATTATGCAATGACGTCCAATTATATTTCCCAGTTTCTGCTCTCTATATTAAACTTAACTAGGAGGCCTCTTTATTATCATGTACGGGTATGTTCATGAACCAATATCGAGCAATTTCCATATTTACCAAAATCTGTCCAAAGCGCTTGATATGGCAGCTTATGAATCTTCCATTGCGCGTCATCGTTTTCCTTGTTGCTTTGGCTTGTTCCATGCTTTCTGGCAGCTCCAAGTAAATTCTAGAGAATATCAAGTTTAGATTAGCTTCATATCTTATCTAATACAACTCTGCTACTTGGTAGGAAAGGTGGAAGGGGAATTCGAAGGAGTGGTGTGGTGGCCGCACCACAACCACAAGAAATTCAATCAAAAAAATTAAACTGTGGGTCCTATAATTATTTATGTGACTGTAACTGTGTTACCTCATCTTTCCTTTCAGTCATCCTTTCAAACATCCTTCTACGTAGAATTATCCTATCTGATAGGGACTCGATAGTTGAAAAGGTTATGCAAGTTGTATCAGGTTTCAGATTTTGACCTTAAGTTAAATTGTGTGATTTTTTCCTTAAATTGAGTTGTGGACATGATTTGTAGTCATAGTTGATAGGATTAGCTATTTCTTTGCTTTTATGCCGGGAATTGGATTCTATGGCTTTGAATACAATCATGTGTTGACTATCAAGCCCTATAGTGTCTCTGTGACAATTTTTTTTCTGAGGTTCAATGACCATCTTTTTGAGGGAAGGTGTTGTCCTAACCTGAGTTTACTGAACGATAACTAGGCCCTTGAACAAATGATACTTAGGACAAATGATAATAGGAAGCTTGAGAGGGGGAGTTCACCGATGAACTGCGGGCGACAAATGTTGCTTGACGAGACAAATGGTATTATGTGCTCTTTATCTCCGGTGTTCCTTGACTTAAGTTGGGTTAGCTAGGGATAATATTTCATAATATTTTAGGGGATCTGAGCAGACTCCAATGGAGGCTTAATAGCAGTTATTGCCTTAACTGAGATTTTAATTATTTCTTCGAATTTCTTTTGTGTGATTTGATAGGCTTAGATAATGGATCGATATATATTCACGGTTCGGTGTACTGGTAGTGCAAGGAGTTCTTGTGGTACTCCTGATGTGATTTTGATCGGCTCGATTACGGTGGGTGGCAGCTCACCTCGGTTTCTTCCGGGTCGTGGTTAAGTGCTCGTCATGCTAGGGTGTTCGAAGGAATGATGCTCAGGATGGATCGTGACGTGTTCGCTCAAGCCCGTTCGTATGATGAACTTCTACCATGTCCGCATTTGTTCGTGGCTTGGGGTTGCCAGAGATCGCAAACCAGGAGATTCGGTTGTCTACGCGCGGTCTTACAGGCCAAATAGACCCGCTTGTAGCCTGCATGTGCCTGATAGGCGACCTGACAGACGACGTGATAGACGGACTTCCTCGCGTGTTGCACCGCCTGTCGGGATGTGTGAGCTCTGCACAAAACTGCTCGTTGTCCGCCCTTGTACAGGCGATGTAACATGCGGCCCCAGCCGCCTGTTGGGTCGCCTGTCGGGACCTGTTTTGTTCTTACACCCTTGTTCATGTGACGTTACAGGAGGCAGGACGTTACAGGCGACCCTGCGTGCCTGTCGGGTTATGCTTTTTTCAGCGTTTTCAGCGTTTATTTTTGATTTTTTCAATGTTATCTTTTATTTTATGCCTAGACTATAAATACCTTATCTAGAGTTTTGTAAAACATTATGTTATCATTTTAAGAAATATTTGAGAAAAATCTCTAGGGTTTCGAAAGGGGCATGATCAACTTGAAGGAACTTCGAGGCGATCATATATTCGGTTGTGGCGTCTTTACATTCCAAGATTTGTGTCATCCAATTCTTCGTCGGGTCGCGGTTCTAACATCAAGATTTACGTGGTTTGGTTGTCGTCGGGTCGCGGATCCATCCAACGGTCTGAAGAGATCTCGGGTATCCAAACTCGGTCGGATTCGTTGGTTTAATCCGACCGGGTTCGCGTCAACTCCGAGTTGAACTTCATACATGGCTTGCTGGAAAAAGGCTTGTTAGAAATTGCTAGCTCAGTGATCAAACATGGGTGTCAAATCTGTATTTTCTCTTATTTATATACCAATCATCATGATCATCTTGACTATATTCCATTAGGTGGGGTCGACCACATGTATTCGCATCTTCCAATCAATATAGTGTAAAGCATCGTCTTTAGTTAATTACATCATTTTAAGGTTACTTATAATTATTTCACCCCAAGTTTTTTTTGGCCGTCCCCTAGTTCTTTTAACTTCTACTTCAATCAACTTTCCTCTCATAACAGGTTCATATGTTGATCTTCATCACAGGTGATCCACCCAACGCTAACATTTCTTCCTCATCTTACTAATTACTGGTGCCACCCTAATATGTCAGTCAAGGCTAGTTAGGTGTTTTTCCTATCCTGTTATCATTATTGGTTCATTAGAGAGGAAGGGAGGGAGCTTGGTTTCACTATGCTACTCCGAACAAATAGTTGAACTTTGGAAACTTAGGACCTGCTTATTCTATGTTAGATTTAATTTGATTTTTCAGTGTGAGGGAAGATCCCGTTCCACATGTTATACATAATAACTTACTGCATTTAGTTACCAGTTCCCCCGCCAAAAACTAGGTTTTTGTTTTAGAGGCATGAATTTAATAATTTTTTGAAGACTTGTTGCTTGTTGCTAGTATCTTGGGGACTGGTGAAATGGTGGCTAAATCTTTCGATTCCAGTGATGAATTGTATCACCATGTAATATGTTGCATGGATTTGGTTCCAAAGAATTAAAGCAAAAGTATTCTTCAAAGTCATGTTTGTTTTGGGGATAAGGGATGAAGGATTAGATTACAAATCCGGCAGGATTATTATCCTATGTTTGTTATACGGATTAGGGATGTGAGATTGGATTAATTATTCGGTCGGATACTTATCCTGCATTTGGTTGGCCTTGTTTTTGTCAGATTAATAGTGCGTCGAAAAAATAGTGAAGGAAAAATAAGGGATAAATAATGACATGAACACATGAAATAACTAATCCGACCCACTATCTCATTATTCTTTATTTCACTTCTTATCCCCCATCATTCCTTATCATATCCAACCAACTATTCCATCATTTCTTATCCCACTTCTTATCCCCCATCATTTCTTATCATATCCAACTCATTATCCCATTATTCCTTATCTCACTTCTTATCCCCCATTATTTCTTATCATGGAATAACTAATCCAACCTGTTGCACCAGGAAAATCCCAAGTACGAACACCAAAGTCTAAAAAATCAGGGTCTGTGAAGTCCGGCCGAAGATGAATCCGGTTAGCTCGGGGGAGGAGTGAAAAATGATCTGAAAAGTGACTCCGATTTGCGAGTGAAAACCTGAAAATAGACAAACGAACGCGTCAGAGGGTACCCCGAGGTGTGAGCTCGGAGAAACCACTCCGATGCTTAAGTCAGCACGTGAAACAAGTGAGGAAATTCCCTAGCAGGGAGTGACCGACCAAGATGGCCGGGTAGGGTATGACCGGGTAGGGGTGTCCAGACAGGGATGTCAGGGCAAGGCTTCGGGTAGGGTTCTACTAGGTAGAGAGAAAAAGTATTAAATGCAAGAGAGAGAGAGAGAGAGAGAGAGAGAGAGAGAGAGAAAGCAAACCTTGGTAGGTGGAGGTGAGGGGTTATTTATAAGGGTTGGATAATTGTGAAATTACCCAAACACCCTTAGCATGGAAGATTGACTGAGTAGGGCACGTCCGGGCAGGGTCATTCGGACAGGATCGGTCGGGCAAGACTGATTGGACAGGGTCGTCCGAGCAGGGCTGATCGAGTAGGGCTGACCGGGCAGGGGCCTATCGGGCAGGGCTGGTCGGGCAAGGCTGACCGAGCTTGCCTTTGCCTTGGTGACTGCGTCGAGGCGTCTGAAGCCTTACTTTCTTGCTCATCCCATTGTGATACTCACCGATTAACCTCTCAGACAGATTCTGCACAGGCCAAAGACTTCCGGTAGACTTGTGAAATGGTTAGTTGAGATGGGACAGTTCCAGATTAATTTTCAGCCCAAACCAGCCGTCAAGGGGCAAGCCCTAGCAAATTTTATCGTTGAATGTGCGGATTTTGCGCTTCCATCCAGACCATCCCCTTGTTGTACTCTGCACATCGATGGCTCAACGGGAAGACAAGGAGGAGGAGTAGGTTTAGTGTTGATTGGACCGGATGGGGTGGAGATTGAATATGCTCTGCGCTTCGAGTTCTTAGTAACAAACAATGAAGCAGAGTATCAGACATTGATTGCCGGCTTGAGGATAGCTACGGAACTAGAAGTTCGAGTGCTCCTGATTTTTAGCAATTCTCAGTTAGTTGTGAACCAGATGAATGGCAGCTATGCAACAGAAGGAAAAGAAGGCCATGATCAAATTCAAAAAGTTAGCCGATGATTTGGTGAAAAAGTTCGAAAAGGTAGAAATCAGTCAGATCCCCAGATCCCAGAATGCGAAAGTGGATGGATGCACTTTCGAAGTTGACATGGGCGCCAACTCTAGAACTTGGCTGCATAATTTTCATGGAAAGATTGCAGGAGAGTAACCTTGACTCAACCCTAGGAGTGTTGACTGTAGCTTCTGAGGCCCAAGCTTAGCTGACCTCAATTTTGCAATACTTGGAAAATGGAACCCTGCTAGCTGACAGAGATCAGGCAAAAAGCCTCAAGATTAAAGTTGTAAAATTTCGGCTCATCAATGGCACCCTGTATAACCAGTTGTATCAAAATCACTGTGCCAGATGCTTCACAGCAAGAAGCCCAGTACGTTTGGAAGAAATTCATGAAGGTGCATGTGGAAATCATCAAGGCGGGTCCACTCTCGTCAAGAAGATCCGAAGACAAGGCTATTTTTGGCCAAAAATAGAGAAAGTGGTTGAAGAGTTTGCTCGGAAATGTGTAACTTGTCAGAAGTTCATTAGAAAGCAGCATCGTCCCTTCACACCGCTCGCTCTCATCACTAGTGCTTGGCGATTCGCAATGTGGGGCATCAACATTCAAGGTCCATATCCTACGGCCCTAGGCGGAAAGAAGCTCTTAATTGTGGTCGTTGACTACTTCACCAAGTAGGTAGCAGAGCCAACTGTACGCATCACTGGGTCAGAGATAGAGTCCTTCTGAAAAAGCATCATCTGTCGATTCGGCGGCCCCAGAGTTGTCGTTACTGATAACAATACTCAGCTCGAGGATCAGAAGTTTGAAAGCCTGTGTCAAGTGTATGAAATCGAGCATCGATATGTCTCTGTGGCGTATCCGCAGAGCAATGGACAAATGGAAAGTGATGAATCACACACTGTTGGATGGACTGAAGATGCGAGTTGGGAAGGCCAAGGGTAACTTGGTGACGGAGTTGCCAATCATTTTATAGGCCTATCGGACAACTCCTTGGACTGCAACGGGAGAGACCCCTTTTGTCTGGCCTTCGGAGTTGAAGTTGTTGTTCCCGTTAAGATTGACATGCATTCATTCAGGATTGATCACTTCTAAGAAAGGCGGAACGAGTCAGAACTCAGAAACTGTCTGGATGCATTGGAATAAAGAAGAGAACAAACAACGCTTCGGGTGGCAGCATATCAGCAGAGAATGACCCGATATCACAATATCAGAGTCAAGAACCACCGTTTCAGGGTAGGAGACCTGGTTCTCCGAAATGCAAAATTCGAAGGTACAGATGCTCCATCCGGCAAGCTGACACATAATTGGGAAGGATCCTACGAGATCATTGAAGATGTTCAATCGGGCACCTACCGACTCAGAGCTCTTGACGGAAGAGACATCTCTCGCACATAGAACCTCACGCATCTCTGGAAATACTTCAAATAGTATAGGTTCTTGTAACTTTTTTCTTTTCTATGTTATGCAGCATTCTGTATATGTATATTTGCTAGTTTTCAATAAAACTTGGGAATGACTTGGTTGTCGGAGCGGTCCCCCGAGGTTAAATACCTTGGAACCTCGTTAACAAGTTTGTTACAAAGTACAAGCCCCATATCAAGTGAGGTCGGAATCACCCTTAGAAGCAGATCTCATAACTGGTGTTCTGATTTAGCCACCGAGCATATTTATTATACGGGCAAAGATCTCTCACACCCCGACTTAGGTCCACGACATCTAACTCCTGTTATATTTATCTCCTATAACGGATAGTAACGCAGAAATAGTGGTGAAGTGAGCATTTTTCTTAAGCAGTATAAAGTAAACCAGTCCCGTTTGTGATCTGTAAGCCAGATCCGCTCTGTTTGGGAAGAACGAGCCCGTCTTGCGGCGAGTATAAGTCAACTCTCGCCCGCGCATCTCTGTCTCACTAGTCCCGTCAAGGTAGCCTGGGACTACGTCAGGGCTACCTTGCACTAGTGAATCGGATCCATTCTGCTAAAGAAAAATCCTACCTCCACCCGATTCTCCCTATAAAGACATACTCTTGTTTTTCCCCTTTCTTCTGATAATGTGATCATACATTTAACTCATTCGTTTGTCGTCTGAGTATAGGTTGTGGTACGAAAGCACCAACCCGATGACCTTTCATCCTCACGTAAACCGGGTCCATCCCGCCACGGACGACGTCAAATATTGCACCAGGAAAATCCCAGGTACGAACACCAAAATCCCAAGAGCCGGGTCTGAGAAGTCCGACCGGAGATGGATTCGGTTTGCTCGGGGGAGGAGTGAAAGATGATCTGAAAGGTGACTCCGGCTTGCGAGTGAAGACTTGAAACAGACAAATGAACCGGTCGGAGGGTACTTTGAGATGTGAGCTCGGGGAAACCACTCTGATGCTTAAGTCAGCACGTGAAACAAGTGAGAAAACTCCCTAGCAAAGAGTGACTGACCAAGATGGTTGGGTAGGGTGTGACCTGGCATGGGTGTCCAGGTAGACGCTATCCAAGTAGGGTGTCTCCGGGCAGGGATTGTTCGGGCAGGGGATGTCCGGGCAAAGCTCCGAGTGGGGTTCTGCTAGAAGAGAGAAAGTATTAAATGTAAAAGAGAGAGAGAGAGAGAGAGAGAGAGAGAGAGCATAACTTGATAGGTAGGGGTGAGGGGGTATTTATAGGGATTGGATAATTGTGAA